>AXCO02007141.1:0-15191 GCA_000473525.2 Anopheles melas | reverse complement strand
TCTCTCTCTCTCTCTCTCTCTCTCTCTCTCTCTATTTCACTCTTTCAGTCACTGTCTCTAAAAAGTGCTGCCAATAATCGTGAGGTGTGTCCTGGGAGCTTTTTTGTTCTATTTTTACGCTACGCTCCGTTCCCAATATCCACTAGTTTGCGTTTGTAAAGTTGGGGGAAGGGCGATTAACTTTCACCGTGCGTGCGTGCGGGGCGTAAAGTGTAGTGACGCAGGGCAAGGCAAACTTCTTGGTAGCCAGGGTGAATGACATGATTATGGCATTGTTAGGTGCGCTGGCTGGACTGGCCGATGGTGCAGTGTTGTGTTTTCCTTTCGGTTTGTTGTTGGGTCCGATTAAAGGATGGTAACAACCCGGGATCGTGGGACCGTGTTTCACGCGTCGAATAACACTGACCGAGCGTGTTAGTGCTTTCCATTAGGTGACACATCACGGTAGAAAACGAATGCGAACCATTTTTGGAGCTAAATAAACTACCACGGCATAGGTAAAGTGTGTTTAATTTGGATTTTCCTTTGTTTGGCTCCCGCTTTTTTCGCTGAGAGATGTTTGCTTATTTTTGGTCGCTCTTGTTACATTATGGAATCAAATGGAAAGGCAAAGAAAGTGTAGCTAAATCTGTTTGCGTCTCAAATAAAAATCCCCTATTTAACATTCCGTGGTTCCATCTTGTTTGCGAGCTTTTGTTTCCCGTGAGGATCCGTTGCAGTGTGTCCTTGTTTGTATGGTTTAACGTCCATGAAATGTAATACTCTTCCAACCCTTTTTCGGTTATCATTTCGATGTGACTGCGTATTTTCTATTTTTAGTACAGATTTTTTGTCCACACTTTCGCGTGGCCTTATAAAAATGAATGCCACGTGGCTACTTGTAATAGTTTCAGCTCTTTGATGGTTTTTGGTATTTAAGAAAACAGAGAATAAAACTTTGTTGAGTCTGAATGCAAAGTCAAAGATGAAAGAAACAGGGAAATGTTGCAAAAAGTATGTTTGATTCCGCCAAAGAGTATGTAGTGAATGGTGATGTTATTACAGACTTTAGAATAGAGACTAACTATGTTTCTATAACAAAACAATGATAATAAACTAGAACTACATAACCTACAAGAGAACAAATTAACAAATTCACACGAAATTGCTTGGTTCTGCTCCGGCCAATTGCTAACCTGCTGCTGTCTTCACTCCGTGCAGGTGTTCGTCAGGGTGGCACTTTCACCATTCTTTAGTTGCATCATGGCGTATCTCGTTTTCTAGGAAGGCAACTGCTTCAATGTTTGTTTCAACCTTCCCTTATACGAGCTTGCCTTACCCGATTGACCATGCTGTGCGTTAGCAACGTTCAAAACGGAGCTTCTTGTCCTTGTGGAGTAGGCCGATACGCTCATGTCGTTTGAAGCGATTCGTTCTCGGTTCTGTGAAATGAATGTTCATGGGCATTATTTGATGATCAATGTTATGCATTTAAATAAAACCATACAGATTGTTTAGATGTTATTCTTGTATTCTTTAAAATATTGAGTAAATTATTGGAAGGGATACATTGCTATATGCTATATGCTATCTAGCCCTTATCTATTTGTTGTTCTCACGTTAGTTTTGTTTAATCATGCTACATACATACTGGTTTTTGAAAACATCGATTTATGTCCGTGACTGAAACGATCCTTGATTGTCCAAAAATTTTCATTTCATTTTCTCATCTTTGTACCTAGATTTCACAAAGGCTGTCCTACTGATCGGGACATTTCAGATGGATCAATAATTGATTGAAACGATCCTTGAGGGAGTTTGATTTCACTCAACAAAAGGCTCAATCCCTTGTAGGATGGCGATGGGAAGGAGTGCCGATGCCATATAACATTTATATTGACAATTTGCAGACGGATCCTCATCGAGCAGGGATGTCCAATTGTGTTCTGCTCTCCCTTCATCTCGACAAGGGTACTTCACACCAACTTCACGCATTAAATCTGTCCTTGCGTGTGTGTGTGTGTGTGGGGGGGGGGGGAGGGTCTATTACAATCACAATGTACAGAGTGGAAACAAATGTGAAATAAAATGAATGAACAATATAATTTGATATATGTATTTGATCTTAACACATTGATTGGTTTTCACAATTTCAATTTGGAAAGGATTTAAAATCAAAACAATAGTATTCAATAGTTTTGAGTTCCACTTGTATAAGGTAAGTGGGGTAGTGTTTCCAACAAGTCTTACCCACTTGCCCAACGCTGCAACAGTAGGGACTATATAAAATTTAATAAAATGTGTCATGTCAAACACTTCCATTTCGTCTGAGCCCAACAGCACTTTAAATCGTCTCGAAACCATTAGACACCACTTCCGGATGAACGTAGCTTCTCCTCTTGCACTTTGCCGAACGATTGTGCTAGATAAAACCCGCTATAACAGCTTTCGATTGATTTTTATTTTCTATTTTACGTCTACCATCCATCGGTTTTTTGTGGTTGCGCTAGAAAGGTTCGCTTTGCTTCGGCTCGTTGCAACGCGTACCTACACTTGGGAGCTTTTGAAAAGTGCACCATTGTACTCTGTCACAATCAACAGGATGGAGAAATGTGCACTAGAAGCGCACAAGGTTGTTTGCTGCACTTTCCAATTACTCTTCGAGTTAATGGCGTAAAAAGTTTCCATTCCATATTAGATGAGTCGTTTGCAATTAGTGCTGTAAGGTTTTCGTCTTATATAATGGACAAAATCATTTGGGAACGTATACTACTAAACAGTAATTTGGCGAATTCTTTACATTTCATCTGATCCAATCTAATACCAACAGCGCTACACCAATATAGCAAAATCAACCAACACAAATCAAGCATCCAGCGGTGCACCAAACAAGGAAATGGTAATCACAATCCTGCCCATGCAAACAAAGCTGACCCATTTTATCCTTCTGTTGGTGTAATCGCTCCGCTTGAAATTGAGCCACTTGTCTGAGACGCATCACGCACGAAACTGGCTCATAAAAGCCCCGAGAAAGACGCCGAACCAATCAAACGTGACCCTGTCCATACAAATCAACCCAATACGCAGTGTCACTGCAGTGTCACAGCGTGTCATCCGACACCCGAGCCGTCTGCTTTCGGGGGCCGCGTCCGGAATGGTTGGATCAAGCTCGGCGTTGTATCAAGATGGCCAGAAGGTGTCGGATGGGATTGAAATTCAAATCACTTTCCTTTGGCACCACGGTGATTCGGGGAAGGGTAACGTGACCGGTGGGAAAGATGACACACAGGCGCGCCGTGCGCCTCATCGCTTCGATGATTGATCAAATTTACAAGTTGATTGGAATGTGACGTTGGTCTGAATGGGTGCTACGTAATTCCGATTTGGCACGGATATGTCAGCATGTGGCAGTTTGCAGCTTGCGTGTGTGTGATCGGAAGGCGGTTTTCCTTCTAGTGCCCCACGTTCGGTTACCCAAAGTGACCGAGGCCATGTTTGCTGTACCGGCATGCCAGTCCGGCAGTGTTTTGGTTGCGATGGAACCGTTTTATGGATCCACCAGTCGGCGGGTTGGTTACGGACTTATTGTAGTAAAACTTGTTCCGAACCATGGCGATGTGCGTGACGGTTCGTCTGTACTGTAACTTCTCAGCAAAAGTTTGAGATGAAAACATAAAATAGGAATGTACACGGATTGCTTAAGGAACTAGAAAAAAGGGATGGGGCTTATGATGCAAAATTGATCCATCACTGGCAGCCGGTGGTTTAGTACGGTCAATTGATTTTTGTTTTGACGGACACTTTTGCTTTTTCCTGCATGACATTACGATCCATGTATTTATAGAAGCTTTAGGTACGCTTAGGAGACATGTTCTTTTTGGACCAAGAAACTGATGAGAAACGATCTACGCCAGACGTTGCAGGAGCCAGTCAGTGTCTATGAATGAATTATAATTTTTATTATGTTTTTCCTGTTTCCTGGTTTTTTAAGCGGGTTTACAAAAGATAAATCATTTTCCAAGCATACCGGTACTACGAAAATGGTCTGTCGACTCGCAAAAAAGCGGAAATTCCTATAAACGATTCATTTACAATGAAACAGTTGAGGTATTTCCCCAATTAATTTTTAATACACAGATAATGCGTTTTCCTAGCATAATCGATGCCAAAATGCTCCAAGTAAATTTAAGTAAATTCCAACATTCTTTCGTCAAACACAAATCTTGTTTGTTACCCTTTTTTGCCACCAACTGCCGGGACACCCAATTCCGGGCAGGCGGCACCATAGGCGATGGGATTAAACCAGTTGATTGTACTATGCAAATGACTCACACCCGAATTTTCCCAATTTTTCATCCTCTCGCACCATTTCTCTCCCCACTCACGATGTCCCGACCCGCTTCGGATGGAGGCGCACTGGTGAGCGCTCGTGACCAGAATTGACCATTTTCCGGCAAAACCGGCATATTTTACGTTCCGCGTCCCTGCCAAATTGAAGAGATTTGTATCCGCCGGATATCAGTCATCGTTCATTGAAAATCGAAACCGAAACCGGGATGTTCTGCCGGCCAACCGGATCGTTGGTATGGGGTATCCCATGCCCCCGTTTTGTTCCCATCCCTTCGTTCGTCCCCGGAAGTGGAATTGAGCTGAGGGTTTGTAAACATTTGCAAATTAGATTGAATGTTCAAAATAGGGTACTAATTTATCATGTGTTGTCAGTAGTGGGGCTTTTTCTGTGTGTGTTTGAGTGTGAGTGTTTTTTTCCATAAAGAAAAACGCTTTCGAATAGCATTCGGCGAAAGTGGGAATGCGTGGGAATATGATGATACGTTGCGTGACCCATCACCGGCACGACATGGTTCCGATGTTCTAGTCATGTCAAAGGATTACTCCAGCTACACACGAAACGACATCATTAGGACGATCTGTTCACCGGCAACGGGCGGTACGGACGGTGGGCGGGGTTGATACATGGGGTTTTCTATTTCCTCTAAAATACAGAAATATTTGATAGATGCCTTTCGACACACACACACACACACACACTCACACACAAATCAAACAACCACTTTACCGTACGGCACCTGTCGAAACATCGGGACCACCGAACATGGACAAAATTCTTTAATCAAACAACAGCGAAACGGTTCCGTTTTGATGCGCCCTTCGACGCCCGCTTTCGTCCGTCCCGGGGCATCGGGAAGCACATGTGGGCCTCGCGCACGCACAAAGTCATCCGATGGCTTGCGAATTGCGCACCGTCTGGCAATCAAACTGGTTCACTTCGTTGCGCAGTGGGGGAATGAAGTTGTTAATTTTCCGCCCCGGCAGTGCACCGGTGTGCCGGTGGAGAGTGCGAATGTTTGCGCACAGGGCAAATGGATTTATAGCTTCAGTCGCCTGTGACGTGCACGTGCGTACCGGTATTTACACTCGCGGCGCAAGGTGTCTACGGGATAAATCGTGTGCCTGCTTTGATCATATCGCGTAGCGTACGGCGTACGAGTGGCGTACGAACGTAAAAGAAACTGCCTAAATCAAGTCATCAAAATGTGGTATACAAATGGCTGTTGCTTAATGGTACAATGGGGAAAGAAATTATTACAATTTACTTTCCGTGCCCGAACGTTTGGAGCGTCACAAAACGGGTGCCGCGTGGTGTCGTTGCAAAGGGCGGGGTAGGAGGAATGGAGACGCCGAGAAGAAATTAATAAAGCTTAACGGTCGCCTGTTTATTGTGTATGTTTTTATGTGCCTGAGACTTTTACTCGAGCCCAAGGCACGGGGAAGGCATTATCCTTTATTGCGGAATGATTTGCTATGAATATTTTATTTCACTTCATTAAAATCCCTTGAGCGTACATTTTATAGATTCTTAGGAGAAGACGCGCCTTTTTAGAAAAGTTTCTTATTTGCCTTAAATAGGTTTCAATTACAGATGGCGAGTTTTAGTGATGTGTTAATAATTTACGAAAAAACAGTTGTATATTTTTCGCAATTAAATACTTTAATTTCTAATTTCAAACAGAAATTATTCATCTTCTGTTGTTTTCATTTTATCAATGGAGTGTTTTAGCTTTGCAATAACATACTTACTATTATAACCTTACTGCGGAAGGCATCCGTCGACCTGTCTTAATCAATCTGAGCATACATGAAATGTATAAAGGTCGGCAACAGGAGACGATCGGGCCGCTTTCAAGCAACAATCAACGAATCATTGATTTGATGACTCGTTTACAGTAATACAACTGGTTGGCAAATAATTTACATCCCCATTGATTTGAATTCGTATCACTTACAATAAGTATTCACTTATTAAAGCAATACTGTAAGTATTAATTAGTTTATTAATAATTAACAAATCACAAATTACTATAAGTATTAAAATAAGAAATTCCTATAAGAATTGTTCCCATCAATGTAGATTGATCACATAATGTTGTAGATGCGATACAAGCAAGCAAAGCCTTTTTTGTGTTCTATTCATGGAAAAAAGATTGTTACGTCATGTGACAGTGAAGAACCTAATGAAGGCACAAGCCAAAACAACTTACAGAGAGCAAAACTTTGGCAACTTAAGTAAACTTAAAAATAGATTTAATTCCAGTTAAGCGTCCTACCAGATGCTAGTTTTCACTAGGAACGCAAAGTTTTTTTTCTTTAAGTAACCGTTCATATCCACCCCCGTTTGTTAGTTACGTGCGACCGGCAAGAAACTCCAAACACAAAACAATCTAAAGACAGTGTTCGCTTCGCGTGGCACGAAACTTACATTTATGACGCGCCAATTCCAACTCCTCCCACTCTCGGTGACGCTGTTTGGAATGCACGCTGGCTGTCGTTTAATAAGCATTAAGCAAACGAGCTTAGGGCGCCAGCTGTCGGAAGGGATAATGCAGTTCACCGGCGTATATTCTTGTGCATGTTTGGCCGTGTGGCTTTGTACACTTTCGGTGTAGTGTTCCAAGCAGTTCACAGACTATACTTATGCTTATGCTGGTTTGGGCGTAGCATACGATGCGTTTCTCCGAACGAATGTGTCAAGCTGCGGCCAAATCCTTCTACGGGTACCAACATAAGCCTGCTTAAGATAGCTTTATTTTGACTCTACGGTGACCGAATCTGGTTACAGCCACAGGCATATTACATTCATCTGAACGGTTAAGGATATAAAATTAGATTTTAGGCCATTTCGAAGCGCTTTCGGCTCGAAACTCCTGTACCTCGAGGCACGGTTTCAAGGAAATTTGTAGTAGAATGTCCGAGCGCAAATAAATGCTGTTTAATGCCTTCTTTCTTGCGTTATTGAACTAGCTTGTAATATATATTATCATTCATAGCCCCATAGCTATTTTTAAGAAAGTTTAATATTTTATTTAAAAATACGCTTATTTTCGATACGTGGAATGTGTCATCGCAAATAATCGGATAGTCTTTTGATGTAAACTTTAGTAAACATTTTGTTGGTAAAAAATTAGTAAACTACGAAAGGAAAGTAGTGAAACTACTACAATAAAAAAAAATTCAATCTAATGCATCTAACTGTCATAGATCTGATGTTTTTTTTTTTTAATCATATCATATCATCACAATTTTTTTGTTTCAAATAATTCGTCGATTTTGTTCTGTGACACATAAAATTTTGGAGATCTTTTATGTGTCGCATTTACGACTTCTTTTCGCTGAATGTTCCAAGGAGCAGTACGTCCACCCTACCAGGTTAGTGGAAAGCAAATTATCATATAAATAACCAACGCACGCTGACACCGGACTAAATGGAACGGAACGAAAGCTTACACTTACGAAAACAAGGTCGGTGCACGAGTCGGGAAATCCAATGGACGGCAGCAGCAGTTCAGGCAGATCGTATTGCACTCGCCGGTCGACGAATAGATGCTTTTATTTTCCCTACTTTTGCATTGCAACATCAAAACCTTGCTAGTTTTTCGTGCATAGCACTGCTCGGTGCATTCCAATGACATGTGAAGAATGCTGCTAAGCTACAAGGGTGACATGCTCTCCTTCTGTCCAGATTGTGCCATCGATGACGTGAAAGGAAATTTTATTACACGATCCTTTGAACTGCCATTCTACAATGGACCGATTCCGTGTGCTACAGTCGTGCGCTACGGTCGTTTTGCATAGCACTACGTCGTCATGACATGTCGATGACAATGTTAACGGTCCTTTTTACGTTTTGCTTGTGCACAATACTCGCTTGCAAGTGGTTAAAGGTGCTTTGACACAGATGCAATAAATCAATGTGTTGCTGTAACAGAATAATTCAATCTAGCATTTTCTTATTTTCTTCAGCGCTGCACTATTGATCTCGCGATCGGAATCTGCACAGTTGGACGGCCTGAAGCCATCGCACCACATATCCTTAAGCTGCCCGCGTTCAACATGTCCGCCTTCCGGTATTATCGAAATCTAAACGAAAGCTTCGCGGTGGAGGAACCGTCCCTGCCGGACGGGCTGGACGGTGTCAATCGAATACAGAAGTCAATTCGGCTGCTCTCGGGTGAGATGATTGCGGCCAGCGCTCCGTGGACCAGTCCGGCACCGGCCGGATCACCGCACGCGAAGGATCTGCTGCTGGATGAGGTGATCGTGGATGATTACGTGCCGTACGAGCAACGGCCCGAAACGTACATCGTGCCCGTCGTGTTTGCCCTCATCTTCATCGTCGGCATCGTGGGCAATGGGACGCTGGTGGTCATCTTCCTGCGACACCGCGCGATGCGCAACATTCCAAACACGTGAGTAACTGAGTAAGCGTTGATTTGTTGAAACTTTTGTTTTGTGCGCAGAAAGTGTTTCATGCCTTTTTATAGAGCAATTATTTCAACCGATATTCAAATATTCTTTTTTCAATTTATTTAAATAAAAAAACTGATACAGCATAGATGTCTCATCGGAAAAATATGTTACAATATTAGAAAAAAAAATCATTTGATATTAACCAATTCAGTGATTTGCCCAAGAGAGATCCGGGCAGTGCTTTTGCTCTCTGTTTCGATGCGTCAAAAAAACTTCGAGCGAACGGATGATTAAAAAAACATTACAATTTGTTCAATACATTGAAGATTCTAAATAATATTATCAGTAAAAGCTAATTAGACCGCGCGTATTACTTCTTTCATAACTAAAATACTGTGTTTCCACAAATTCCTAGTCCATCTCATTGTTAAATTTTCATCCTAACTGTCTTTTTATTCCTTTTTACCCAGATAAAAATGAAGCGCTCTGGCTTCCACAATGCAACGATATAAATCATCTCGAAAAAGACGGTAAAGTGTCATTTTTTCCACACATCCGCTCGGCTCGGAACCAGCTCAGTTCCAGTGTTAAAAGAGAAACATTATTACCGCCTAGTGGCCAACGCTGTGATAGCCGTTTGATCTTCAATTCCCTTTTCCCAACACCAGCTAAGCAGCAAAAGCAATTGAATCAAACGGACACTCTAATCAATCATTTTAGCCACTTATAGTGCAGAAAGCACGGCATGGTGTGCAAGGCTAGAGGTCGTTATTGCGTATAATGGCTAACATTTATATTTCTGCCCTTAAAAAGACGCTTTTCGTTTCTGTCGGTTTCATCTAGCTGAAAATGGGTTGGCTAAATGGGCAACTAGACAGTGCTAAATATTAGTCGAGATTTGTTTTTTTTTTAGCTAGAGACTGTACTCCTGGATAGGAGCTCAGTCTAAATCCTTTTATACGTTTAGAGAGAGATCTTTTGAATCGATACCGCTACATTATTACACCTTGACCGGCATGGTCCCGTAAGGTTTCATTTCAATTTATTTTTAATTTTACCGCCCCATTTGTTACATTAAAAAGTGTCTCTCTTTACTATTAATTGCTCTCTGTTTACTATAGCTGTTTAATTGGTAAAGTTTACTGGTGTGAAATAATTAACACATCCAACCGAGCGTTTATAAGTATGCTTATTATTGTGCCTGGTTGCATTTCAACGCAATTGCACGTCTCTTTGCCCGGTACATCAATGTACTTCCAATGCAATGTAATTATGTTCGATAAAAAATAAGGCAGAAGCTGACTGCGATTGTTGACAGTGTCCATTATCGGGAGGCAATTAACGGTTTAATGACCAATCTAGATTCTATCAAGAAGAAGAATTTCCCTGTCAAAGTATAATACGGTGGTTTTTGAGTATGAAATACATAAACCTGATATGAGAGTGTCGATGAGAGGATTTTTCGGTCAAATGAGGACAGCGACAGTTACAATCCAACATTACTCCTGTAATGTAATAGAGCCAAATTCTAATATGGTGAAGTAATGATATTCAATTTCAAAGATTAATCTTTTTTGTTGTTATCAGTTTAGATTCGTAATGTTTAACACGATCATTATAGAACATTGGTTTGAGAATGCAAATGTACAAACGAACAATGTTTGACATCGAAACAGTAATTGTACAAATTGTACAAATTGTAACACAATATTAAACATCATCATATAACACTTGTTCAAATGATCGTTAAATACGTAATATGCGATACAGTTTCCATTGCCAACAAAACACTCCCTTCATTGTTTCCTACCCGATTAAACTAAACCCTGTAATAGCTCTCTGTTTCTCCTCCGCACAACATACACAGTACACAGAAACTAATCTGCACGTTGCAGCTTGTTATGTGGAATGCTTATGCGATGTATCCATACGAAACAACCCCTTTGGCATATTATGTTGCCAATTTGTGTAAATTAGTTTCACTCAACGTGGCGCTGGTCCGGTTTTTGTGCGGCTCTACAAATCCACTGCAGATTTTCTCTGTTTCTAGTTTTTGCACCATTCAAATCGTAGCTTTGTTTTGCAAATCATTCTAAGCCTGTTAGCATTTTTTTCGAGCATGATGATAAGAAACACAGAAAAACAACCTGTCAGTCCATCAGTGTACTAGCTACCTGCGTCGCAGTAAAGCTTTGACTTTTGCTGTGATCAAAGCATTCCATCATTTCCTTCCTCTGGGGTGGGGAGGGATTCGCACCGTTTCCATGGACGGTTCGCCTGTGCTGGAAGCAAAGCAAAAACAGTCGAAAACATGGCTCCGGGACAGGTAATCATTTCCCCTAACAGAATCACGATCACTACCACATGACCATTTTGGCTTTTGTGTGTTTCCATTGTGCAAATTGTTTGAGGCGCTGGCACAAAAAGAGATACTTCGCATTCCTGCAGCCCACAGGGTGGAGGAGTGAGTGATTGATTGCTGGGATGAAAATGCGCTTGCCGCACAAGGTCAAACCATGTGACTTGTGAAGGAAACGCCGCTTCTTCCAGCACGCTCGTTCGCTCATTATCATCACCAGCAGTGGCGGGCTCGTGTGGTTGGAGCCATTCGCATAGTGTTCAGCTTCCATTCAAACCATTGTACATGGTAGAGATATTTTTGTGGCGAAGAAAAATGGAGAAAACTTCCATGGTAAACACATGCACGACCGTTTTGCTCCGGTCCTTTTGACACCGGCAATCATTCAAGGAGCTTCGGACGGGTAATGATCACGAGTGTGAAGGGTTGCCCTCTACACGAAGCAGTATTAGTTTGTGAGCTTTGATGGCACGTGATGTTCTTCAGCTCAGTTTTCCCGCAGCGCGCTGAAGTGTGCGCAATTGATGGCACAACGTGACATGCAGAGCGGCAGGGAATGTTATTATTCTTCCATTTCTGGTCCCGTTTACCGGGCATGAGACAGTCCTCTCCCATTTGTGCTCGTTCTGTGCAGATCGGAAACTTAATCTTCGTCTCAGGGCTAAGGTCGTTGGATTGTAGCTGCTTCTTACCGGAGCATCCCATATTTTGCCCTTCTTTGTACGATACGTGGTTGGGTTTGCTCGAGATGTAAGAACGAAATCTGCTTAATGCCAATCTTTCCCTTCGGGGAGGTTACCGTGTGCTGTGCGTATTGCACTCCGGTGTAGTGTAAACAAAGTAAAGTGCCCTTAAGCACGCGTAATACGATTCGGGTGTGTGTGTGTGTGTGCCGCACGGTATCATCGTGCGTATAATTTGGTCCGTTCGTTGGTATGCGACGGCAGTAACAGTGATAGACAGTAAGATGACTCAATGGTGCGATGCCTTGAGAGGAATGGAAATACGTTTCTCGGTGTGTTATTGCAAAGCTCGCTTAAACTCAGTTGAAAGGTATGAAAACGTTAAATGTTTTGCGACAGTAACTGTTCAGTCCAATTTTAGTTGGAGGAAAGTCTTTGCAAATGTAATCTTGTTAACTTTCTAACACTAATCCACTAATAACTATGGTACTAATTAAACTAAACTGTACAAAATTAGTGATCCAAACAAACATTCAGGTGCTCCTTGAGCTACATACACATAGCTATACAAACGTTATAAAGTATAACTTTTACAAAACCCCCTTAAAAATGATTCCTTACTGTAATGTTGCTGTAAATTTAAAATTCGAAAGAAGCACATTCCGCACTGTACAATTTTTAATTAAACGTGTTCAATTAATGGATTAGGAAGATCATATTCAATGTTCCACAAGGTGGAGGTAATGCCGTGGGTCAATCAATTGCCATCTGAAAAGTTTTGTAGATTTTAACAAATGACCAGATGCATTGCAAAAAGCACTTAAGATTCTCAACAGCCATGGAGGCCTGCTACTGACACGTACAATCATATGTAAGACCATGGCATCATTCTTGACAATAAACTAACAGTGGGTGATCGCTGTAGCTATATAGCACAGCTTACGAATGCTTTATACATAGGAGTTTAAATTATTTGATTCTTTGAAGTTGTGCTTCAATGTTCTTTACATCTTGCTCATTTACTCCATATTAAAAATTATTCCGTGACCTGGACGCCTAATTAAGTTGTGTCGTCAAAGAATTCCGCGTCAATTCAGTGTGTTGTTCTGTCAACATACAATGTGTGGTTGTTATTTATTTATTTAATTCGTTAATTTGCTATACCCTTTTTAGAACCTTCACATTGAAGAAGACACGAAGCACATCCTCAATCATTGGTTAAATGCAGCATACTTATTAGTAAGGCTCTTCAGAAATATCTCTCTATTCTCTCGTAGGTTATGTCTAACTCCAGCAATATTGCAAACTGAATTGCAGCCTTACATCTTGTCCGCTGCTAGTACAAACATCTAAATCAATTTGACTACAGGACCATAATATCATAATTTTGTTCAAAATATTGTGTCTGCATTTAATGTACAATCCAATTGGGTGTGATTTTTCATCTACAGCTACATATTCTCTCTCGCACTGGCCGATCTGCTGGTGATACTGATCTGCGTGCCGCTCGCTTCCCTAATCTACACGCTCGAATCCTGGCCATGGGGAGATGCCCTGTGCCGGGTGTCCGAGTTTGCCGAGGAAATCTCGATCGGTGTGTCCGTGTTCACCCTCACTGCCCTGTCCGCCGATCGGTACTGTGCCATCGTAAATCCACTCCGAAAGCTACAGGTAACACGCTGCGCTTGAGGATTGAGTTGTTAAACCCACAAGTGTCCTGCGGTTTGTCACTCCCCCTTTTTTTCTTTACAGACACGTCCATTGACAGTGATCGTCGCGTTTCTCATCTGGGTGCTTGCCATCATCTGTGCTATCCCATCAGCAGTGATTTCGGAAGTGGTAGTTGTGCGGCTGCCCAACAAAACTATCGAATACTGCTCACCATTTGGTCCCCGCACGAGAGAGTCGAGCTATTCCAAGTAAGTTTTGTCGTGATGTTTTGTCTCCCAAATTCTGGAATCCTAATGATGCTTAATGGCTTTCGAAGCTAGATTAGCTAGACCCACCTCAGCAGCAGCTCTGGCACCTCTGCTAAACAACAAAGTCGCGTTGATTTCAACCGAACCCAGCGTTATGCGTTGCGGGAACCACACAAGAATGACTTCACTAATACCCGTCTGCTCACACAGGTACAAAACGGTGCTCAACTCAATCGTTTACTACTTCCTGCCACTGTCCATCATCGGGATACTGTACGTGCTGATGGCGCACCGGCTGCACACGAGCGCACGGGAAATGCCGGGCGAGAATGCGGGCCCGCAGAGCCGTTCGCAGGCCCGTGCCCGCCGCCACGTCGCCCGCATGGTCATCACGTTCGTCATTGTCTTCATCGTGTGCTTTCTGCCGCATCATGTGGTCGAGCTGTGGTTCCATCTGAATCCGCACGCCGAGGACGATTACGACGACTTCTGGCACATTTTCCGCATCACCGGCTTCTGTCTCAGGTAAGGCTGTTTGGGGTCCGTGTGGGTGGGAGGAGGGAAGGGGGAGGAGGCTTTAACTAGTCGGAGGATTTTATCGCCCGAGTTGGCACTCGTTCGCTCGGTTGCGGTTCGGCGAGTGTTTGACGGTTTGCTGCTCCTGACGTTCCGGCTCGAGTGCTGGGGCAGTCATTCGTCTTTCCAATGACACCTACGATGCCGAAGTGGTTCCTTTTTTTGGTTTTGCTACTGACGGTCAATTAATCGGTGACCTAAAGGCTCCAGGCATCCTGTCTCGGTAGTTTCGTCTGAACTTACAACGTCATGCAGCATTGGATGTTGACATGGATGTCGTTCGAATGTCATTTACCGAATCAATAAGCAGAATGTTGTCGTCGTGTAGAGTTTATTGTGTATCGTATGTTTTTCAAAATATATCTTACTTTAAATTGGTGCTAGCTTATAGCACACTGTTCAACCAAGGCTCGTTGCAAAACGCCAAAACTAATGTCCTATGCAGGTACCTCTAGCAAGAGAAAAATGAAATATAGTCGTTGCCACAAAATTTTGATTTTAACTCTCTAAAGCACCAATTGATGACAGCGTGTCACAATTTTTGTTTATAAGGCATCAATTTTTGAATAAGTCAATCGCTTTATTAACAAAATTGAGCGTAATTTCTGAAACTTCTTCCTCTTCTTTGGCACAACAACCGTTGCCGGTCAAGGCCTGCCTGCCGGTACCCACTAGTCACAAGTGGAGTTGGCTTTCAGTGACTTTTTGTTACCATAGCAGGATACGTATAGTCCTACGTATAGGGACACAGCCTATTCGGGACTTGAACTCATGACGGGCAGTCGCACGAGTTGACGACGGCACCACCAGATCGACCCATATCTGGAACTGTTTGTTCCAAAATGATTGAATTTAAGTTAAGTAGTTAATAACTAGGACCGGTCTGGTGGTACAGTCGTCAACTCGTCA
>AXCO02007140.1:0-10760 GCA_000473525.2 Anopheles melas | reverse complement strand
TCTGCTGTATTACAAATAGAGTCTTTTGTGAATTGTGTAATGTTCCGAAAGTGGTCAAACGAATGTTTACGAAGATGAGTGGCCAGCGAACAACACTGAAATAAATACCGCCTTTAATTGTGTTTATTTGACACATGAACATTTGCTAGCCCATTGTGTGTGTGTGTGTGTGTGTGTGTGGCATGGTAGCATGCGAGGTAGATTCGACATCTGATAGATCCGTGCGGTTGGAGCGTGTCTTCTTGCATCAGCCTTCGTTTATCCCTCCATAAACACACTGCGATAAGAAAGCTGCATCGCGTAAGATGGATATCATATCCCGTGCAACATGACAGCAACACAATGTTCACCGAAAGCCTCAAGCCCTCCTGTTCCTGTTCTTTCGGAACCCTCTCCCGGCTCCCCTCTACTCCACTGCAATGAAGCATTATTATCGGCCTATGCCCTGTTTCCACTGCTTCTGATCCGCCGGGGTGCGATCTCAGGGCAGTCGGCAAAACACAACCGATAATAACATTGGCTCCATCGGAGCCTCCGAGTTTGGTGTGTGGATTTCGCGACCTAACACGCACACCGGGGCCCCAGGTGCTGTGGTATTGGTGCACTGATGGATCGATGTTTGCGCAGCGATGCAGCGGACGAGCGAAGCTACCACCAGTGGTGCAGTTAATGTTGAATGTTAATTTAATTAGTTTTCAATATTCGCATACGCACGGAGCACTTGGCTGGAGGGAAGCGGACCGCACCGAGAGCGAGAGCGGCAACAAATATCATCGATGTGTTACAATGCGATGCCGTTTGCGCGTTTCCTGCAGCACTGCTGCTCCGCGAGTTGGAAGGGAACGCACCTTAATTACCACTGATTACAGGCTTAAGCCGTATGGTCGGGCTGAACGATGACGACGCTCCACCAGGCTGCATCACGCTCACCCATATCCCGTAGGATAACGATATCCGATGGCAAAAAAGGCGAAGCAATTGAAATGTTTCCTCTAACCTGCCTCCTCAAATGCAACTGCGTTGGTTCAGGATCGAACTAACTAACTAAGCACTGCCTCCAGCACATCCTTCCGATAGAAAGTACGCAACCGTGTGTCTCTAACACGATCCGCATACCGTCTGCTGGTGTAAGTTCGAAGTCGTGCAACTAATTGATAAGAAACTGGACTAATTGAGGATGCCTCGGGAGGGAGGCGTCTTCTCAAATATTTTGACGAGTCTACCATTTGCTTCTTTCTGAGCTACTTAAACTCTAACCATAATCCACTGACGCACGAGAGAAAGTGCTACAATGTTGCCCTGCACTGGCACTTGCCACAACTGTTCGGGTAATCGCAGGCGATCGTAAATTAAAATGAATAGCTGTCACATTCAATTACACCTAACCTGCGACCATGCGATTCCGGTTGCGCGTTCCCGTCGCTCCGTCCGACGGCATGCACCTTCATCTCAATCATCCAGTGGGTCGTTTTCTTCCTTTGCTCCTCCACTTCCCCGAACGCTGGCAGCTCGGGATCACTTTGTGGTGCAATTGCTTTTTGCCCACGTCCGGCGAACGTTCCGGGGCCCGGGATGACTTATCCCGAGGGTCGTGCATGTGCATTTTCCATTACTCGCGTCCGTCGGATGGGGGTTCACCTGTCCAAACGGTTGAGCGTCGGTCAATTTTGTGAATCTTCTCATTCCTGCCTCGTTACGGACACGTTGCTTCGCACGCAATGCGATATGTTTGCTGCAGTTTTCCGACCGGCGAAGACTTGGAAGATAACTCTCATATGTTTCCTTCCGCACAAGTCGGGGCGAGAACCATTCCAAAGCATAATCATCCTAGTTTAAATTGGTATTATAGAGCTCTTTAATTTAATATATTTGACACTTGCAGACTCATTCTCACTCCCATCTGGGTGGATCCGTAACAACAAATCGCACTCTTCACTGGCTACCGAAACCGGACGGAATGACTAAAAACACACATTAACAAACCGTCCGTCCGTCCGTCCATACCATGCGGAATGCGCTGCTGCCCAATGCACTCACCCAGGCTTTATAATTACCTTTATTAGACCAACCTGCAAAAGGGTGCGTGGACCACTGCCATCGCTCCAGGGCAAACAATGCTCCGACCGGCACCGGCACAGGAAGCCAAAACCAAAACAGGCCAAACACACACTCGCACACTCGGCTCGGCATTGTGGAATGCGCATCGAAATTGTGTTACTTAGTTGCAGTTTAAACGCACGATGCTAATGACAGAACGAGATCAGTTTAACGAAAGGGAAATACACACTCAGGCAGATGAATCGGGTAAGGAATTTTCTCGCCTGCCCGTATTTGTTCAGCAGGCTGTGGCGAAAGGCAATAAATATGCTCTGCGCACTGCGCACAGAGAACCGTAACGATCGCAACCTTTTCGGCTGCGCATAATTTCGCCGCCGCACAATCCACTGCCATTTGGACGAGTTTTTTTTTTGTTGTTGGCCATTCACACAGCTGTTATGTTTGCTTTGCTTGCGGTGGTGAATGTGGTTTTGTTTTTTTTTTCTGAAAGCAACAGAAGGGCTTGTTCCTCTCAACAGCAAGTATCAGTGCAAGTAGACAAGTGATTTATGAGACAAAGAAATGCTGTTACAGTCTACCACTTTTCCCCGGCTCTGCTTCTCCACGCGTCATAGATGTGAATTCATAATAATGTTACCCCGTCTGCTTATGATTAAGGAGTACCAGACCGCCCGGCTTGATAATAAAATATCTCCTTTTTTATCACCACACCAATACGTAGCGGAGCAGACTGTGTTGAGAACTTCCGTGCAACCCATGGCAACCGGCGTTTGAGGTTTCATTAAACATTTCTTTCATTTCATATCGCAACCCACACACAAAGCATAAGAGAACGAGCCCGAGCTATCAAACGGAAATTGCAAATTACCGTTTACACAATTACGTATGCGGGTCATGGTTACAAGCTCACGGTAATTCCTGTCCCTCCCATTGGGGAGTTTTTTTTCTTCTTCGTCTCGTAGATGAGCTGCTGCGCCTAGCCCCCGTGTTCCAGGAAGGGCAGGAAGGACTCATTACATCCCACTCACCGGGCGCAGGGCAGCCGGCAATCTCACTTTCAATCAGCACTTACCGCACCCCGTGTGCGCAAAAATTCTCATTAACGAGTGTAATAAAACAACAGCAGCGGAGGAAGAAAAAAAACGGGGGCAAATTGAGCGGCATATCTCGGACATCCTCGGGTCTAAGCTTTGGATGGTGCAGAAGCCTGAGCATTGCGTTGCAATCGCGATGCGTCAGCGTGTGTGTGTGTGTGTGTGTCTTCTCCACCATGCCGGTTGCCGGTATACAATTTTCTTGCATAAACACGTTGAATTAGTAATTAAAACCCGGCAACAGCAGCAACAACAAAAAACAACGCCGAACCGACTCCAACTCAACCACTTTTACAACCGATCATTACACCGTGGAAAGGATTTTTTGCTGCACTTTTCCTTCACTGCCAACATTTGGCGCCAAGCGCGAGGACGATGCAACAAGTGCGTTAGACCAAACGGAAACAAGATCATCAGCGCAACTCCATCACCAACGCCAGACCACGGAACGCGTGCGATTGATGTTGCCAATTAAATGATTCGTACTGCTCGCGGAAATTGCTTATTCAAACACCCCTTTTTTCCGTTGCACAGCTTGAGGCCTTTCAGCGGTCGCAAACTAATGTCTCAATTCAACAGGGTTGGTTCGAAAATGAAATTGATTAAAATTCATCTAAAGTCATCTCAGCAATGCACCAACGCATCGTTCGCTCAACTAAATTACAAACAAATTGCACGAATTCTTGCACCCGACTGCTGCTGGATCTAGCGGTCGGTTGTGTCCTGCGGGGTAGGTATTTTTGGTGAATTAATCGAGCCCCAAATTTTCCAGACGTTGGCATGCCGGTCGTCTCACGTGAGAAGCGCCCGATCGGTCAGTTGACAAACACAAACAAGCGTGGCTGCTGGTTCATCTTTGCCTCGCCATTCTTTCTCAATCCAATCCACCTAGCTCGGAAAGACACGGGTTTATCTGGTGGTCAAAAGGCAACGAAACAACCACGAAAACTGACGACACACGATCGTCAAGCGACATCCATCAGAAGAAACAAGTCAACAAAAAAACGTTACCCCAAAAGGGTGTGATGAGACGAAACGAGCCGCTGGCCAAAAAGACATGTGTTCCATTTTGTGCTGATTCGATTTTAACTGTTTGTTTGTTGTTTCACTTTTACGACACGATGGCGAAAGGGCATCGCCGTGCCGTGCGGTGTGCCGGACCCGTATTTACAACGCAGGGTCGTTACGGTTCTGCGCCGGGACAAAATGTTCAATTTTTAATCACTCAATTTAGATGCTTGTGGGCGATACATTAATGCCACCCTGCGGGATGCCGTGCACCGACGCCGATTGATTGACGCTGGTTGCCTCACAAAACCGTTCATTTTTGCGATTGAATAAGGAGCAAACATGGCTGCTCACCAACAGCGATCCTGCAATCCACATCGGTCCTGTTTTTTTTTACTCCTTCAGGCTGTTTGCTGCAGCCCACTTTATTGATTTTCGATTTTGGCGTCCGTCCCCAACCCGACCAGGTCGATGCGATCGAAACTAACTCATTGAACCAGTACGCTCGCCAGTGACTTGGTGGAGGTATACACAAAACATAAAACCAATAAACAGCATCATCATGGTGGCGCAAAAAATAAAGAAATACTGCTTGATCGCTAGCCAACTCTCTTCCAGAATAGGGGGAGAGAAGATTAATCATCGCCCTGCAGATATCGCTGACCACGCTGAGGCACGGCGCGGGCAATGGCGCGACTTCACGTATCAGTTTGATCGTTATTTTTACGCATTCGTTACGCGCGATCGTGATCGATACGCGGGGCCGACGGTTTTGCAATCTGGTGGCTTTAATGATCTACATGTTTTTCACTCTGTACTCGCAGCACCGGTAAAACTAATTAAACTTTTATCGCCAAACCATTGCAATCTTTCCGCTGGCAAATGAGGGTGATCTCGTTTGCCTGCTGTCTTATTCTCTCTCTCTCTCTCTCTCCAGATAGCTCTCCTTTTTTCTGATTCACCGCCCCAAAGTGTGTTAAAAAATAAAACACTCCAATACGCCTTAGGCACTCGGCGCCTTGTCAAATTATCGCCACATTTATGTCACTCCTTCGGGACGTTGGATTCGGTCGCAGTCCCGAAACAAATCGTTAAGATCGCTCCACTCGATCACCCGGCCTTGTCAAAGCCAATCGCTATAATTTTGTTAATCATATTTCTTGCTCTCTTGCTTACTCTCTCTATCTCCTTCGCTTTGCTGCATTTTCATGCCGTCATAATGTCAAACAAGTTTCTTCCATTTGTTTCTTGCGAATGCATCTGCCCTTCTGGCTGCCAAGCCGATGCAGTAACAAATTAATCACGCCGATACGAGCAGCAAGCGCGCGAGCAGTTGAACTTTATTGCAAGTCGCGCGTCTAAGCAATGGGTACAGGAACGCGTCGGCGTGTTTGCGTTTCATTTCACATATGACGTCCAATTGCAACGGTGCGCGCGCACACACACACTCACCAAGTGCAGCTTGCGCGACCAGATCAATGACAATTTGTACCTGCGCATTCGGTGCTGGTGGCATTAATTGCACCCGACAGTTCGCTCTCTCGAGCAGTGCGAGGCAACGGTTGTCTTATTCTTCGCTTAGACAGCCTGCCTTGGATGGGTCCCCGGGCCCCGAGAGGGGGAGACGTGATGCATTTATTATTACACAAGTTTGTAAAGCATAAAGACACTACATTCCCAGCCCTGGGCTGACGCCAGCAAATAGTGTGCTAAATTGTAGTTAAATTGTTACAATCGGACCCCTAATTGCTGTGCCCTTGGCAAACGACGCCTCTTCCTCAATTATCTTTACCCACACACACACACAGATACTAAAACACATTGAAGGTTTTTCATGAAACAATCGATCTGGAAGACGGGTCGGAGCACACACAAAAGGGCGACACGACTAGCCGGGCTGATGTCGCTTTTGGGGTGAAGCGATCGTTTTAGATGCGCAGTTTCTAAACGGTACAAACTCGACACAGTGTGGTGGGTAATTAATTACACAGCCCTTCCCTCGGTACCCTGAGATACATGCAAGCATGATGCCGTTTCCTGCTCCATTCCATAACGATAGTATTTGCCTTCTTCCTGGGCGCCTGGGCCTGCGTTAATTCAATTTTAATAATCTAATAATAATTAGCCCGTGCAAAAGGGCAACTACCAGCACCCAGCGCGGCCTGCGCTCGGCAACACGCACACAATACTTGCGCAATTACAGTGAGCGCGTTTAATTTGCCCACCTTCAGGGAAACGGCTTGCCGTCGCGTTACCGTCACCACCGAGTGACGGCAGAGCGAGCGAGCGAGCGAGCGAGAGAAAGAGAAAAACAAAGTTTATTCATTTTTTTGTTTCATTATCTATGATAACGATACGCGTGCATTCGATGCGTGTACAAGATTTCCGTCATTCCTGCACGAAAACAAAAGACCCGCATCGTCTAGACCCTGGGCGTAAGCAGAATACACGCGAAACGAAAGACTTCAATACGCGGGCAGCAGCAAACCCTTCGTCACTTTTTTTTCTGTTTTTAAGGAATGCACTGTCGATGATGTTTACAATAAGCACGTCATATTTTATTTGATTGAGTTACGATTTTGAAAAACAAAGTGTCACTAATACCTTCCTAGTGTTGCGTAATGACCATTTTCGAAAGTAAATTGCTCGCCCTTCCGGTCCGGATTCGTATCAAACCACAATCAGTCAGCTTAACGGGGAACCAATTCCAATTACCCCAATTCCTCAGGCACTTTGTTTCTGTACTATTCCCGGAATTACCATCAGCTCAAATCTAATCTCGTGAACAAGACCCCAACGTGCGTCCCGTCACACTATCGCCCCGCAGTTCCGAGAATGTTGCGGGACAGCTGGAGCCGACATCGTCGACCGATCACACAGCCCTCCGGCGCTGCACACTGCACAGGTGGCTTTCGCACCGATCCCACTTGACAGCTCGAAGCCGTTAATTATTTTGTCGCTAAAACGAGCCAATTCAAATGATAATTAATAAACTGCAACGTGGGACACTGTCACTGCGCCGTACGGCCTCGCGTTGTGTCGCGTTGGAAGCGCCTCTGGCGGGAGAATGCTGTTCCGTTTGCGGCTACAATATCCGAGCTCTCATCACATTAGATGCTCAGTACGCAACCGCCTATCAATGTGACCCCGTGGTGCCGGTGTGGATGCTGGGGCGGCACACGGTTTACAGACGAAACATTGCGTGTATTAGTCAATATTTATTCAATTTCATCCCCAGCTGATGGCGAACTGATGTAATTATATAATGAGCTAATTGATCGTGCTCAATTATAGGCTCTAGTCAAACGGCTCTCGGGCAGCGGACAAGTGACCGGACGGGTAGTACACGAGTTTAAAGTGTTGCTCATATGTGTCTCAACTCCCCGGTCTCAGCGAACTTTGTTTTTGCGTTACTTTTCTGTCGCTTCGTTGCTCGCACCGTGTGATTTGTTTTCCACGACAAGAGCATTCGTTTGTACGGCACATTCCATTCCTGAGGCAAAAATGCCATTCCCAGGCGATGAGTGTTTTACATGAAGATCTACCTCAACCTTTGCTCTAATTATCTTTCACTTCCAGCTTCCTTGCGCATGTAGGTAAATGTGACTACCGGTGACTGTTAAGCAGACAAAAGCCTCAAATACTAGCACAAAGACGCTAGACCATCTGTGTGTCACTTTCTCGTGCATAGTCTAATGAGCATACCCACTGCTTTAGGAGTGGGAAAGGTATGCTCCATTTTTGCACTTTCCCACAGTTTGGATGTGTTGCCTATTGCGCAAGGCACTCGCGCTGAACAGGTGGACCTCTGCTTTGGTGGAAAAAGCGGGTGCAATAGAACTGTTTTACTCAAACGCTACCACTCCGGTACGTGATGAAAATTTGTAATTTTTGCGTTACAACTTGGCGGCTCCGCGACTCAAGTTGTCAAAGAAAATTAATGACTAAATCGGTTTGGGCTTTTACCGTGCCCGAGGGTGCTCGCACAACTATTGCTCATCGATTGACAGCGACAATAATTGATGTTAAGGTGCCTTCTATAGATGTCTTGCAGCCTGCTCCCACGGAATCCGACGTCTGGAGGTACGTGATGGCACTGCCGATTGGAGCAGCTCATGTACTGCAAACGGCCATACGACCCGATCGATCGCGCCGGATCATTCTTAAATTAGTTAGCCCGGTTAGTTTTAATGAAAATTAAAACCAATTTAATTGTAATTTCTTCATCAATCCAAACAACTCGAAATATTTCCACTCTCCCGTTCGTGGCCCTCTTTCACCCGGCCGGCAACCTGGCCAGCCGCCCGACCAGCGCACCTTTCATCGCCCTTTTGCGCGATCACGCGATCCGCGCGTACGCGCATACAAAGTTTCGCCGTCCGAAACGGGAGATCATCACATTCCGAGTGCCCCTTTCCAAGTGCCGTGTGTCTCCCAAAATGCCTCCTGCGATCGTGGCGCGCTGTTTACGGAAGCCGCGGTGGAAGCGGCCACTGTCTCCGATTACGGCCAAGTGTGGTACCATTAATTTATACCATCACTAATTGAGATAAAAACATTTGTCGATCGATAAATAAGTATTTCTCCCGTTTCGTTCTATCCAGACTTCTTCCTTTCACTCTCTTTCGCTCGGTCCGCACGGGATGGTTCGTGTTCGAATGATGCCCGGTTTTTGTCTTATCTTGCCTCTGGTTCGTGTTACATTTTTCTGCTGCGTTTTTACCCTCCTCTCCACACAATGCAGCGCGCTGCTCCATTTCGTCCGCACGTTCTTGGGCTGCCCAGCCTCAAATGGTACGAACTTGCTCAGGTTGCTCGTTCTTCACAAACGCACAAGTTGCGCGTTGCTTACTGCAGACAAGTCTCCGCGCGGTTCCTCCTGCTCGCTCGAACCAAAGAGCTGAACGAGCGTACGGCCACGCCACTCGCACAGACGCACAAAGTTCCGATTATAACATTTTAATGCAATTTAATGTATGATTATTTCATTTCCACCGATGCTGCGGCCTATTCCACGCCGCTCTTGGCATCACACAGCACCGGCACCAGCGTGGCTTTCGTTTCGCAAAAAGAGTGATCGGTCCCGTGTGCCCGAGTGTCAGCGTCGTGTTTGATTGCGAAACCACCACCGTGGAATGTGGTCGACGTATTTGTGTTCTTCATTTTTGGTAATTGCCAACCGCGTGCAACCGCGATCGCGACGGGGAAAAACGACGAAAGGAGGAACAGAGAGAACGAGAGAGTGAGAGAACGGGCGAGATGAGATGGATGGCTATCAGGTTACAACGGTGCGATCTGCCCATCCCGTACGGCCGAGTGCCCCCGGGGTGTTGATTATGGCTCGATTTAAACGCACCGGAGGCAACTTTTTCGCTCTACTGTTTGCCGGACACACACCCTTGACCGGCACGTCCGCGGGCTGGATGAGGATTGGAAAGCATTGCGCACTGCCCAAATTAGGGGATGACATTTTTCCGCGCTGTTGTCGGGAAAACGGATGCAATGAAATAGCACAACAGCAACTGGACAAAAAACAACTGAAAAATGTTGCTGCTAACCTTACAGCAGCCGTGTGTGTGTGTTGTGGAGCTAATGAGTGGTCAAAACGGAAAAGGACTTCTCCGCCAAAAGGTTCAATCATTCTTGCAAAGGGTTGGGAAAGGACAAGGAGTGTACACAATGCCGCAATGGTGAATCATTTAATTTAATTAAACGCACTCCACGTACTGAGTGGCCACTGTTTCCCGATATCGAATGGCCAGGAAAGGTGCAATGGGATGAAAATATAATTTAATAAGCTCTTTACTACCGGCAGCTTCCTTTGTTTGAGGTATCCAAGGTGCAATTAAGTTTGGCATAGCTTTGAAAGCATTTCGGAATTGTTTCGCTTCGTGGATTCGGCGACACAGAAGAACGAGCCAATAAGGCCAGATAATTAAGCAATTTCAGGTCGAGCAATGTTGTGGCCAGAGAAATATTTTTTTAAAGTTATTAAAACCGCATCCTAAGAATACCAACTAAGTAACAGATGTTGATGTAGAAATAAAACTTAAATAGAAAATTCATACTCCCGAACAACACCTCCATATGCCACTCGTTAACAACGACCCAATGCTGCTCATTAAAGCGAACGGCGGCGAGATCGGTTTTGCATATTATCAATGCGTCCGATCGCACACATACACTCGCCAATACACACTGACTCGACTGACGCGCCATCAATCGTTCCCAATCGATCAAGATTGCCTGTTGGTCGATAACGCCACATCTAATTAGCCCGACAGCGTCGTTACGTTGCGCGCCGAACGAGATTGCTGCATCCATAATCTTTATTCAATTAGCCCGGCATCGGCAACGGGGGTGCAGCAGGTGCCGTACGGCCATTGTTGGTTCTATTAAACATTCGTCAAGTACCTCCGCGGGGTTGGTGGTGAGCGGATTGGTGGGTACTGTGGTCACTGTGCACGCTTTCACGCCTCCACGCATCAGGTTCACGCATCAGGTTTGTTCTCGCTTGCCGCACATAGCGCAAAGGGGGAGAGCAATTTCAAACGGAAACCACACACACACACACACTCACCACTTGCAGTGCGATCTAGA
>AXCO02007139.1:0-17281 GCA_000473525.2 Anopheles melas | reverse complement strand
AAAAACAGACACACCTTACATCATACACTTTAATAGCTTGACGCTCGATGATCGATGAGGAAATTGTTGCTCTTCAGGCGAGTCATGAGCTCCACCGAGGCCCCTTTGCGTGTAACAATTACACGCGCGCAAGTGAGACGCAGCTTGCACAAGATTTATTTCAATTAACGCAACTTTTCCGAGTGCGCCGGAGCCGGGGATGAGCAATAGCACTAATTGAAATGAAAATATACAATCATGGGCCAGGGGTTGTGAAGCCTGCACACAACACGGCGCCCATCGCGTGGTGATTAATGGTGCTGCTGCTTCCCTGGGATAAGGCCGCTTTTCAAAATTGATAGCCCTTTGATAGCAAGACGCTTGGGAGACGCTCGTTTCAAAGTAAAAGGCTTTAAATTGCTATTGCAAACATGCATTCTTCCGGGACGAAATCTTCTCGCAATTGCATCGCCAATAAAGCCATTTCTATTTTCTCTTTGTGTTGCAGGTTTGATCACACCACCCAGTAGCAGCACCACGCCCGCCAGCACTGTGACAACCACCACCAGTAGCAGCAGCAGTACAACCACCACCATCATCAACACTAGTGGCAGCAGCACTGGCAGCAGTTGGCTCGAAAGTACGAGTCCCTCCAGTGCCGGCGGCGGTCCGTACACTTCGCCCTCAGCCACCGCGCTTCCTGCGTTCGAGGCGCTGCCCCGGTTTGAAGCACTCGTGCAGGACAGCCCCAACAGCTCCCGGGGCAAAACGCTCCCGCTGGTGGGTTCGGGTGCGCTCAAGGTAACGCCATCCCAGCCGGCGCTCGAGGGAAGCAAGCGTGGCCCGGCTGGCAGTAGTAATAGTAACCGAGACGGCAGCAGCAGCACCACCACCACCAGCGGCTATGACTCGCCCTCTTCCCGAAGGACACCGCCGCTGTCGAAGGTGGTGGCGGCCACGGGTACCACCATTGCACCGGTTAGAATGGCCGCTGCAGGCAGCAGTAGTTTTAGCAAAATCTCTAGCGCCAATCTAATACTCGCCGAGAGCGGCGGTGCCGAGTCGGCCAAGATTGGACCGGGCCAGAAGGTGCCGGTGGGATTTTTGGGCAGCAGCAGCAGCAGCAGCACCGGCAAGACTGCAGTGGCCGGAAAGTCGGCCGGTAGTAGAGCCGCATCGGAGCAGGAACCGAGCGGTAACCGGCTCGAGGGTGGTGAACTGACCACCACACCCGAGGGTAACTTCAGCAAGATGTACTTTGAAACCGATAACCACACGACGATCGCGTCCCAGGTCGGCTCGATAGCGGTGCTGCCGTGCGCGGTGCGCAACATCGGCGAAGGCGTGGTAAGTGTGCGTGTGTGTGCGCGTTTTATTTCCCTTACCCTTTTGCCGTGGGCCGGTGGTGCTTGACGGACTTTTCCCTTTTCTCGTACTGCGCAGGTGTCGTGGATAAGGCGGAAAGATTATCACCTACTAACGATCGGCTTCACCACCTACAGCAGTGACGAGCGGTTCAACATCATCCACTCGGAGGATACCGAGGTAAGTGGGTAGCCATGTGCGCGCGCGACAGTGAACGACCAGGCGTCTCCATCGTTTTGAATTCTTTGAGCTTTTTACTGCTGAGCGCAGCATTTCATTAAAAAAAATCCTGCTTCCTGCTAGGAGCACTCGCAAAAACGGCATTACAAAACGTGCACTTATGCCCCTCTTAGCTCTTGGGTGACGGTGTGACGGTGTTTCTTTGATCGGGCTAAGCACCGTTTGCCCGGTTGTGCCCTCAACGATCCGAGCTGACGATTCCATTACGAAATGAACAGAATTGTTGAGCATGTGCTAAAGAAAACACACACTTACACACCAACGCTGGGCATGTTGGAACGATGCGAGAAATCCCACTTCATCATCAAAGTGACTCCAGGGTGATGCACCGTATGTCAAGCGGTGTATGATGAATCTTACCATTCACAGCTTACACACGGTATCGAGGTGATGGTAAAGCAGTTTTAGTGCCACGTTTACGGTTAGCCACGTTTACGATTCGGGCGTGATTTTCCCTTGCCCATCCCTCCCCTTCGACAAAAAACCGCCGTGTTGAGGCTGCCGGAGAGGAAGCCAGTGTTACGTGCCAAGCTACCGATGGGATTTTAAAGAGGCATCCTGGAGGAACGTGCCGGAACTGGAGCTGATTGCAATGGATGATAGTATCGCTTCTCGATCGAGCTTCTTGCTACACGGAAAAAAGCATCAACGAGGGATTGAGCTGGGTGTATCGAAAACAAACTCTGAAAAAAGGGACACAACTTCCTTGTGATACAAAGTGCTGCAAAGGATGTGTGGTGCAGAATTCGGCTTAAGCGCTTAAGTGCATGCGGATTACGTACTTTCACTCTGCCTGAAAGGGAATTCAAGTTGTTGTCAAGCCGTTTTCAAATGTTTTGTATTGGGATTTACATATCATCACTATGATAGATTTGGCAACAACTGCAACATGAATGTTTAATTTTTCATAATCATCTCGTTGTCCCTTAAAACGTTCCCAAGTGAAGATGAAGCATTGTGCATGTGACTGACATCTCACAAACTACAGCATTCAACAAAGTATTTCGCTGACGCCCGCTTTCTTGCATGGCAAAAATGAAGGATGTATTTGATAAAACAGTGCAATGTCACACACAAAACAATACTACAAGCGTGCTTGCTTTCTGTCACCTCGCACAGCATTAATTGCTTCGGATCAGTACCGTTAATACGCACAGCAAAGAGCCAATTAAACCTCGCTTCCAATTAAACCATTCCTACCGCGGCATGTGCTTTATGCATAACAATTCAATGACTTGGCCCCTCTCTGCTCCTCAATCATCGGTATGCAAAATGTTCCACAAATACCGTCAGCATAACCGTGCGCACTACCGTCGCCAGCATAGCATGAAGTGTGAATGAACCAGGCATGGGGGCCCCTTCCGACCGGGGTGCATCAAACGAAATTATTACACTTGGCCGATTTGGCGCGCATTAAGTGCTCTTGGTGAGGAAACAGCACGCTGACGCTGTGCCACGTGGTCTGATTTTTCGTTTCAACAACGGCAACCCCTCCTCCCTCTCTCCGCGAACCACTGTACCCCATGTGGTTGGTAAGTGACGGTTGAGCTTAAATTATTCATCTATTCGAGAGACAGATGAAAGATGCTTGAGACGTTTGTGCAGCCCGGAATCCCTGTTCGGTTCCGGTACTAGATGGGAAGTCATTTTTAACGCACGCAGAAAGTGTTCCCCAGTGCTCCACACACTACTCACTACGGTACTACTTACCCCCCCCCCCCCCACACACACACACACGTGCACACGTGCTGGTGGAAATTAAAGCAATTCATCTGAATCCATTTGTGCGCAGTTGTGTGCAGGGACGGAAGTGGTTTTAGTCTTACCGCTCACTCGAACATGAAGTGTGCTCGCAAAACTCCGTACCAGGAAAGCTTTTGTATGCTCCCTCTCTCTCTCTCTCACACACACACACACCTCGCAGCACTGTTCACTGTTCACCATCCAAACCAGCTGTACGATCGTATCAATCAACCATCCATCCGTTTCCATCGCGAGTGCGCTGGGTTGAACGCCACTGCAATGGAACCTTTCAGCGCCCATTTGGCATTCGTTTTCGCTCTCAAAACACTCCTGCTTGCGATGCCGAACAGCACTTCGGAGCACTTTGCGGGACGCACGACGTGCACGGTGCTTTCCCAGGATCGTTGCAGTGTCTGTGGTTTTACTCACAAGTTTAATTTCATATGCCGAAGGGAATACGATCTAGCCGGTAGCATCCGCGTTTCATCGTTGGCGAGCTCTAGAATTTTGGACAATATTCTTGATTCCTTCATTTTGGGCAAACAATTCTGTTAATATTTCGGATAATCGGAAGGTCTTTTAAATATTTTGAACTATTTTGAAAAATACTGTCAAAAAAGGGAAAAAGCACTAGCGCAAAAAGCATTTTAAGCTAATCGGTTAAACAAGCAAGCAATAAAGCGTTACATTTCCGCACGATTGTATAACTTCAGGCGTTCTGTCGGACAATTTTGCATACTTTAGGGCGTAAATCCTTACTTTTAACAAAACAAAAAAGGCGATAGCAATATTTGTTCACATTTTAACCACTTTTGCTACCACAGTTGTTCACTGTGCGCCCGTCGCCGTGCTCAGTTTTAAATCCGTTCCGGGCCGCATACGGAACGTATCCTCAGTTGGGTTACATTATTCAACAAACCATCTCTAGTGCTCCTTACTACCAGCAGCAGGTTGTGTGTGCAAATTCAATCATCATGCTCATGATCATCATCATCGTCGTCGCTTCACGCACACATAATCGAGCAGCAGAAATTTCTAACGGTGTGGACGCTACATTTTGCAAAACCCGGATGCATTTAGCTGCCCAAAACCGCAGCTGCATCGAGGCGGAAGCGCAACGCCCATCATTCACCGTCAATCGGTTGTAATAAATTTCAGCCTCGGTTCGTACTCGCCTGTCGGTGGGTGTGACCGTGGCATGGGTTCCCATCGTCTCCAGGTTCGTTCATTATGCCGTCCATTTACAGCTAGCGAGTGTGTATGTGCAACGTTCGGAAAAGGTGAGCAATGGCTCGCATGCTTCAAGCACATGTAGCAGTGCAGCAGAAAACGATACGAATTCGACGCGCGGAATGGTTGGTTTGGCTTTAGTTTAATCAACAATCCGGACTTGTACTGCGTTTGTGGTACGTTTGGCAGCCATAAGGCGTAAATAATTTAATCGCCACGTGAACCATCCTGCTATTGAGTTGCGTGGCCCTTTCTGTTCCCCCATTCAGATTTCAATTAAAATTCCCGACTCCAATTTTTCCTTCCATTTTTGCTGTTCACCATTGATCGTTCCGCCGCGTGCCGACAGTGCATTGGAAACAATCCGACGGAGACATTCAAACACTTCTTCTAATTGAGAAGCGCGGCTGTGCTGTGTTCTCGCGAAGCCAGCCATTATTCACTCCTCGCTTAATTAACTGCCGGCTTTTTCTTACCCAAAGTTTCGGTAAGACATTCCAACACGCACAACCATCATCAAATGGATGGAGCTTTTGCGTGGATGCTATTAGCAAACGTGATTGCTGTTTGCTTTCGATAAGTTTAACCATCCGAAACAAACAAACAAATTCAAACAAATCGAAACCAGTGTTGCTTAAATGCTTTAAAAGACACGCAGCGACTATTGTTTGTGGGGGGGAGGGAGGGTCAATGGGCGGAAATCACGAAGCTACGAGCCATTGCGTGAATGTAAATGTGTTCTCGTCACGTTTTGGAAGCGATAGAAAAATTTAGTAAAATCGGTACAGTGAGTGCTAGAAAAAATGCACCACTTACATTTGAAGACGTCTTACAAGGTAAATTACGAAAATAGAAAACAATTAGGAAAAATTTTTTTTGGGAAAAATCACCCACCCGCAAAACTCATAAATAATGCAATACCTCTTACCACTGTGTCAACCACTGTACGGAAAGCCGCTCGTACGTGCAAACACACTGTACGTCTTTCCTGGAACATTATCCTCCTTTTCCCTACCATTCACCACGTACCGTCGCGTTCCTCTTTTGAGCGTCTAACCTCTCCCGGGAAATGTGTTGCTTCCGTAGCGCTTCCGCATTACCTGGCGAGGCAGCGGAATATGCTTGCTTTTGCGAAACATTGGTAGCTATTTGTTTTTGGCACGTCGCCGGTAATTACTGGGAAGAAACGGTCGCGTGACTCGAGGGGCGGGATATTGAAGCACGAGAAAAGCACGCTGCTGCCACGCTCGACAATATTCTGTTGAATTCCACGGGGGAATTCCATGGGCGGTCGGTTTTATCAATCTTTTAGCGCCGGCTGACGTTGGCGTAGGGTGTGGTAGTGAATTTTGGAGAACCTGTTTTTTTTTTCTTTTCGCTGACCTCCCCCGTTTCAGTGTGGGTAAGTTGTTGGGGTAGGTTTTATAGGATGGTTTTACCAGCACGCGCTCACCGGAAGCATTCAAAGAAGATGAATTCGTTATAAGGCTTTTTTTCTTCCATTCGATTTCGTTTGTACGCTCCCCCAGCCCCTAAACAGGCAAAACTTTGTGGGGACCAATTCTTGGGAGGGAACGGGCACGACCGAAGCAGGACCATTAGTTCCCTAAACGACCGGGACGGTACCCATTGCACCCCGGGAGACCCAATTGAGCTAATTTTCGTATTCGTCCTCCGCTCTTCGTGTCTGCGCGCTTGCCATGGTGGTCTATAAAGTTGTGCTTTTATCGCCCTCTTCCACCCGGGCCCTTTTGGGGGAGCGGATAGTAGCACAGTGGGGAAACGAAGAAAACACGTTCCACGTTGAAGGCGTAGAGAGCAATAATGTCCCATTGGTCATCGTTTAAAGACGCCCTCGCGGTAGGCGCGCTAAGTCGTGACCGGCATAGAATATTGCTGCGAGCACGATATCGATCCGCACCGACGAATAATGGCCGACGGGATTGATGGAACAATCGAGCGGCCGACAGAGAGTGCACGTGGCTAGAACTCGGCTATGGCTTCAGGGATTGATGGTTATGGTCGTTTTTTTTTTGTTGTCGGCTAGCAAACCGTATGCTGAAACATCAAAACCGAAATATTGCCAGCAATGGATCTCAATATACATGGTCAATACAATCACATCAATCGATTCTACGATCTTGCTGATGAATTGAGCGATAACCATTTGCGGCCGGTGGTGGCAAGGTTTATTATTTTAGAAGAGAAAATCAAAACATAACGGTGAATCTGATTTTATTGCAATCACGAGCATTGGATTTTGCCAACGGAGCAACAACTCTTTTAAGCAATTGCAATGGCAAAAACATTGCTGTAAGTTGATTTTAAGCATAATCATAATTCTTCAGCTGAAATGAGTTTGTTTTTGTCAACGCCCAAATCTGTACAAGATGTATTATGTTTGAAGATTTTGTATTTTACACCGAAAAAGTTCAAACATATTGAAGAAAACTACAAACAAAATAGCATGCAAAAAAGGTTCTGTAGCGTTCGTATAACATACTGCCAGACAATGAAATGAATGCCTACATTCAGGCGCTTAAGCAATTTAGGGGCAGCCTAATATTGTGCAATCTGCATTACGTTGCATGCTTGTTATTGTTCTAATGTAGCTTCTTAAGTATTTCAGCACAATAAAAAAGCAAATAATAGGTTCGTTGAGCCTATTACGAATTGGCAAAATTGATATCGCTGGCATTTCATCGCTGGATTGCTAAATGGCTCTATCGACTCATTGCCTTTGTTGCATCGAGTCGACATCTATGCACTATCCCGAACACTTAGGTCTAGAGAAACTCTACGGCTCGCTCAACCACGTTCCAGCGCTGGTCGGTCATGTTAGGGTCATGTTCCGCATGTCGGCTGTCTTCAACACTGTCTCGGATGGCTTCGATTTCGACATCTCAACTATTTTTTTTAATGAACTGTGACATCTTAATTAGGCCATACGGTCCGTTGAAGATTAAAATAAATATTAATAAAACCTATTCAAACACTTGCCCCTTGTCTAACTAGCGCCAATCAATGATTTCGTTGCGAAAAATTCGATTTTCATCAATATCTTAACCGAAACACCTTTCTACCTTCCCTTCTCTCCACCACCAGGAATGGCCACTGCAGATCAAGTACGTCCAGCTGCGGGACGCCGGGCTGTACGAGTGTCAGGTTTCGACCCATCCGCCGACGTCAATCTTCGTCAAGCTGGACGTGGTTGGTAAGTAGCACCCAGCCGTTGGTGCCATCAGCGCCACCAGCATTCCATTTATCACATTCGTTCCCTTTCTCCCTTTCCTGCTTCCGCTTCTCTCGTTGCGCAGAGGCAAAGGCAGAGATTTTTGGACCGTCGGAAAAGTATCTCAAACCGGGCTCGATGCTCCGGTTAACGTGTCGCGTCGTGCAAAGCAACGAGCAACCGCTGTACATATTCTGGTATCACAACAATCGCATGATTAACTACGATGCGCACCGGGGCGTGAACGTGTCAACGGAGGCGGGTAAGTAGGTTGCGGCCGACCGCCTCACATTATCCTTTATCAACAGCGAATGCAAAAAGGTTGCGATTCTTAAACACACACACACGCAGACAAAACGATAAACTTACACCAGAGAAACCTCTTTATGTAAATTCAAATTTGAATACAGATATGTATGCGGTGAGGGGAGAGGAGCGAGGGCGAGGTTCAATTTGTGCAGCTTTTTGCTGACAGAATATATGTATGCTTCGTTTCAACGGTGCATAAAGCAATGACAGCACTCAACCGTACGGCAACTTTACATTCGCATGCAGTCCTTCGTTTTCCTTCACGCTGCTCCTTAAGCTTCTATCTTTTTAACACATTCTCTCTGTTCTGGTGTCTGCTCTGCTTTTTTTTGTATTCGTCCCACAGACAATCGGTACTCGGAGCTTGTCATTTCACACACGAATACACTCAACTCGGGGAACTATTCGTGCGTTTCGAACAACGCTGTCGCTGCTTCTACGCTGGTGCATATTCTGAACGGTAAGTAAAGGTAAACCAGCACTGCATGCTGGTGCTTGAACGTATACATAAAACAAACATGTTACGGACCAACAACTTTCAATGAACGCAGGGAATGGGACATGTTGGACAGTTTTGCTTGCGTCTGCTCCATTGAGATAGTTCGTTCAAATTTGTTTCTACAAAACATCACCTTCATAGATCGCTTCATCTTCTAAGATTTATAAAAAAGTTAGTCAGAATTTTACTCCTGAATAATTCAATTCCCTCACAATAATGACGATAAATTTTATAAATTAATTAACATTGTTTAAAAATCTTTCCGAGTCAGCACTTGCAAAGCCATTATTGTTCATACAGTGTGTAGCGCCTAAATGTATACTATGTGGTTGGTAGGCACCACGCTGTACCCAATTGTTATATTGCATACCTTCAGGAGTGGTTGTGAAACATTTTCTTAGCAACCTTATGAAACAGAATTACAGCCTGTCGTTCGTGTCTAGCAGGATAATCTGATAAAATAGTGTTAAATTTGTTCCTCGAATTCTCTTTACATTCGCCACAGACAAACAGAAACAGGTATGCTGTAGCATAGTTGGGATGCAAGCGATAGTCGGACGAAACGTTGAACCTCGAGCATAGGTCTAGCTGGATAATCTGATAAAAGAGTGTTAAATTTGTTCCTCGAATTTCTCATAAAATCATAGCTTTTACTTTTAATTGTGCATAACCTAACTAATTTTTGCCACGACTGGTCATATTGATTTTTTTAAACCATTGCATTATGCTATGACGTACAACAGTTATCGGGAACCTTTTGTTCCCCGGACGCTGGTGTCAACCTGTCCCATGCAATGAGTTTGTCAGTGCATTCTGATAAAATGTGTGTTCCTAGGGCATTTTCTCCCTCCCCTGTTAAACCTCGCCATCAGCAGCAAAACTCTCATGGTATGCCTTTTCTTTCTTTCTCTCTTTCCTACTGTCATATCACGCACACACACATACACGGGTGCAGGTGAAAACCCGGCCGCCATGCAGCACGGTGACCATGGGAATGCGGTCCTGGTGGCGTCACACATTCATCTGCCGCTGGCAGTTGTAACATATCAGGTCATCAATTTCGTCTTAAATATGCATTGAGTTCACTGCACAAGGAGGCCAGCGATGCCAGCGACTACAGCGCCGCTGTACGTATAACGGCGGATGGGACGGAAGCTGCAAAACAAAGACACATACACACACGTACACACACAGACAAACAGAAACAGGTATGCTGTAGCATAGTTGGAATGCAAGCGATAGTCGGACGAAACGTTGAACCTCGAGCAGAGAAATCTGCTTCCTGTTCGTGTTCACCTGGGAAGCTCGAGAATCCGGGAGGACAGACTAATGATAAAACAAAACAGAAAACAAAACAAAAACTAGACGAATACAAATCGAGCCATGTTGAATGTGCACATTAAAACAGCTCAACCCACTCACCGAATCCTGGTGGCTAAGGGGTTGTTGTTTTGTGTAAAGTAATTACGATCGACGTTTAGCTCACGGTCGAGTGAGCACAGCGCAACGCAGCGGAAACTCCGTACATCCGCTGTGTGATTAATTAAGAACAGCCCAGCATGGAACCACACATTGTACATATAGGTAAACGAAATGGCATAAATCAAATTTAACGTAGCGTTTGATGTAACTTTGTATGGTATTTGTAAAAGCTAGTAAATAAAATAAAAAAATAAACTACATCGGAGCTAAAACTGGCAGGCGTACCCGATTTTCCGATTCAATTCCAAGATCATTCCACATTCCACGAACGAAATAGAGATAAATTTCGTTTTGTCAGTAACGCAAACATGAATTAAGTTGCCGGATGTTCGGTTTGTGTCATTTAATTTCCCTTCTACAGCTTTTCATTTAACATTTAAAATTAGTTTACCTAGGTAAGCCAACATGGATGGAATATTTAATAGAAAATCACTCTTTCAAGTTAAGCAAGGCGGGACGGTACGCATTTAAAACACTAATTAGAGACAGAGAACAAAAACAAAACACTCCTTTTCCATGGCGATTGAGCAATGCAAATAAAGTACGAAACTCGTAACTAAAACGGTAAAGGGGGCGCTGGAACAGCGAGATAGGTAGGGAACGAGAACGATGAAAAAAAAACACAAAACCCCAACTGTAAAACCCATTTGCCCGTCTTTGATGAGCGTTGTTTGTGAAGAATAAACGTTGAAAATGATAAACAAAAACTCTGTTAGCTAAGTGTAGAGTCGGTGCTGGTTGAATAAAGCAAAAAAAAATTGAAAAAAACCCACAAGAAAACTAACATTCAAAAGCAAACCAACAGAACTACTGAAAGCATTCTTTCTCAAGTAAAACTACACTACACCGACACACACTCACACAAAAAGAACTACAACAAAACACGTCGCCAAAGTGCAGAAGGTTGATTCACTTGACGGTAGGAAGATTGTATATAAAAGGAAAGGAAAAAGTTGAAGTAAAAAACGATGCCCAGCAAATAAGACAACACAACCGAAAAAGAGAGAAAAAAACGAGCATGTCCAAATACAAATAATAGTTAATGATGCCACGGAGAGAAAGGAAAACTTTCCACCGTGGTAATAAGGTAATACCGTGGTAATTCTCCAAACTGAAACCAACAACAACAAAAAAGACACATGGAATCAGTGAAAAGTAACGAAGCGGTGAGAACAAAGAACAAAAAATAACGCAAGAACAACCCTAACTGTGAGCGAAGGTGGAAGAAAAAAGGGACAAAACCACCTTGCGCCAACCAAGCGCCACGGTTTGGCAAGCAGGCAAACTGTTTTCCCTCTTTTGCGGGTGCAAATCGAAGCATCCGTGTACCACTGTGAGATAAAAGCGGTTTAATAAAGGTAAATATATTTGGATTAAGTCTGTATGTTTCTGTACATCCACCCAAGCGCGATTGAAACGTCCGAAAGAATGATGATTGTTTGTGACTGTTTACTTGTAGGTTGATTCGCTATGTTGTTCGTACAATTTATTTTGCCTTAAAGTATGCAATTTACTTCACATAGCGCCTAAATTTATGCTTTTTATCAAATATCTTTCAAAAACATTTCTTGCTTTGCACTGAGTCCTGCTTAACAGATTGAGGTTTGTTATTGTTTAGAATAACATTAAAATCATGAGAAAAAAGACACGCATAGCTGCTTCAAATGAATACCAATTTGTTTTATTTCTGTTCTACATTTTTGTACCAATCGGCATTCGTTTGACAAGCGTCAAGCGTACAAAGGAACAGAACGATGAACCAGTGTCAGTGGCAAATGTTAACAATGTGATTCGACTTCCCTAAAATGGAATTTGCCATTCTACTTACCATACTACGTCTTTCGATCGTCCTCCAAAACAGTTCTGCGTGGAAAACAAACGAACCATAGAGGTAAATGCTGAATAAAACAAACCCAAAATATCCCAAACATCGAAAACATTACATTTGCCACCGGTTCCACACACCTGTAATCCATACCCTCCCGAAGCTCCCAGAAGCTCTTTCAAATCGGCCTCATTCTCAGGGTACTTTGGAACATATTCTTTTTCCACAGCAAACTCACTTACACCTGCCTCCCAGCCAGTGGTTTGAAAGACTCCGGCACCAGTGTAGCTCTCGCAGTGTAAGCCAATGGAGAACACATTTTCACATTTCCTTTCCATCCCCATGCCATACTCGTTCCTCGACACCTCGATAAGCTCTCCCTCCTTCGCACCAAATGTCTGCTGTTAGCAATTTCCACACATTTCTTGTTTCGCTTTTTCCCCAGCCGACTGCCAAAGGCCATACTCCAATTCCAATGCATAATAATCGGGACGATTTGAAGAAGGAAACGTGAACAGCACAGAACAACAACAACACGAAGCAGACGATACGATATGGACGTACTTTAGAGCCACTGTGATAATGTAATAATCCGGCGAATGGCATTATGGTGAATTTATCGATTATGAGGTTTTTCCGATCGAAAACGGTAAGTGTGTCTCGGCGTAAGCACTGCGCTTGCTGGCGGAGGAAGCAGCTTTCGCAAGCAGTTTTGCTGCCCTGAAATTGATCACCAAACGTTGAAAAAAAAATGAAGCGCGCAGATGATACGCAGAAAGGTAAAGTGCACATTTGCAAAATAATATATACTCAATGTTAACAATATTAACGGAACAAGAGAAATCCTCCTTGTAATGTGTTTCCTTACATTAAGTGCATAAAAAATCCAAAATAGTGTTATTGGCTCTAAGTATATTTGCAACCTATTTTATCTTTAATTTGAAAGATAATTTAAATACAATGAATTCAATATAATAACAAATTGTTTATTTTCGATTTTGTTTCATTTAATCAACGGCAAAGCAGAATGACAATGAAAAAGCGTAGCTGAACATATAAACTGCTAAACCAAGCGTACAAAGCGCCTGAAAGTATGCAAGCTCTTTTTTAAACCGATCTTTGCTCTATACTATGGATTGCATACTTTTAGGCGCCAAAATGTTCGAAATCCTTTTTACTTTATTATTTTTTTTTCTTTTTTTAAATCACCTACTTTTTTTACCTGCTTTATATCATCCCTTTTTACCTTTTCTTGAGTGTGTAGTCATAAAATTATTACTTTATGCAAATATTTACGATGACACAGTGTAGTACACACCCCATCCCCTTTTACAGCATCAATATTGATCGGCAAATATCGTCAACATGGTGCACGGTTTACAGTTCATCAACGCTTCAACATACGGTGCAAATTGACTTTATACACATAGACCATCACCATTTACGCAGCAGACAGCCCAACGTGGGGAATCAACCGATCCGGCTTTCCAAATAATGTACTACCACGTTTCACCACCCGCACCACCTGGTGTTCGGTGCCGTCATACAACGGGTGGGTGATTTTTTTTAAGTGTGCCTGTCCCTTTTTCACCCAGACATGATCCTATTTTTGGCACCCAATTTTGCGTTGGTACTGGTGCGGGTTTTGCGGAAATTCCATCACCCTGCTTCAAATAACCGCCTTTGACAGAAGGTGGAACGAATCTCACTTTTATTTCACGCACTCTTTTCCAGCCAAGTTTATCTTTTGCACACACATACACATGTACCACTCGAACCAATACACCTGGGTGTTGGTGGTTGCCGTCAGAAGGGACACCACAATGGCCACAGCGTCAGTTGCTTACACCCGGTACACGCACGGTACCCGATTAGCATATAGATTCAAGTTGTGCCAATCAACTGTCAAAGAGAAAATGGTTAAGTTTGTTTTTCGTCCTACCTTCCAGCCTGCCCTTTTTTCAGCCATTATAGCCACTGAAAGAGAAAGAGAGAGAGAGAGAGAGTGGAAGAGGGAAGAGATTTTACATTTTTCTCACCCTTAAGGTTTCAAGAGTCGTATTACCACGATGCTCCAGTTGTTTTGTCCTTTTTAGCCCGTGTCCCCACTTCACTCCCGGTAGTAGAACGGTTCCCTGATAGCCACTTTGACGCTTGCCACTTTCAATTTCATTGTTATCCGAGCCTCGCTGATTTGAATCTCAGGCCACGTTGTCAGTCACTGCCGCACCATATGGCCCGATCGGTGCTTTCGGCCTACAAACTAATCGGCTTTGTGGCCAACACCCTTTTTGTAGTTGAGAAGAATGACAGATAGTGTGATGTCATCCTTCGTCTGTTCATGTTCCGATGTCCCCCAGTAAGTCCAGCCATCACAAAAACAGCAAAAAGGGGCATTGAGGGAATGGTCAGTTTCTGACCCTCTCGTAAATAAAGAGCGCAAAATGCAAAACCACCCAAAACCAGGGCAAACATTTGACCCACATCCTAAACCCCCAACAACACCCAATTCCAAACACTCCAGCGAATCGGTCAAGCGAGCAAGGCTACATACTTGATTTTATGCATGCATTCTTTAAGCGGTGAATGGTTTTAATCGCCCAACCCGTCCGCTTGAGATGGTCACCCGAACGGTTTAACCGATTCCAAAACGACTCCCAGCAAAGTTGTTCCAAAAGTGAGCTCAAGCGTAGCTTAATTATACGGCGACGCTTTATTACTTGTCTTGCCTCTTTTTATTGTCTTTTCATACCGTAACAATAACGTCACGAACACGAACGTCACGACAGGAAGTTTGCCAACTGGCCTGTGGGGTACCCGGATGACCACAAAATAAAGCACCGAGCAGTGTTTTAAGCCAGCCAGCCAGCTCAACCGGGCCAAGGCGTAAGCAAATTCGCCTTGGCAAGCGAACTGCTTCGATGAAGTTTCTTCCGCACCACCGTGCACGATGAAGTCCACCTTCTTGGGCCCGAGTGTGGCAGCGCCAGTCGAGCTGGAAGTAAGCCCATTTCGGGATCATCAAAACAAACCTGGCACCTCGCTTGGCAGGAAGTTTTCCAAAGCGGGTTTCCGCAGGCTCCCTGCCGTGCCTTTCTCACTCTGTTTATTAGATAATCATTTAATCGACACTCCGGTTTACTCCGGGCAAGCAGCCCGCACCGGGTTGCCAGCTTCCGGTGCCAAAGCATCGATTGAGTAGTGTTGAAGAAGATTATCTTTGGCACCCGAGCGGTACGCCGTTCCCGCTCCAGCGCTGGTTCAACCCCGCAAGGAGCAGCTTGCCTAGCAGCGGCAGCAGTAGCTTCCAGAAGGCGTAAGTGTTTATCCACCCGAGAGTGTTTTCAGGAGCTGGTTGTGTGTGTGTGTGTGTGTGTTTGTGTTGAATAAACTTTAAAGATAAACATGATCAAAACGGCGGACCTCTTGGTTCGAAAATCGTTTAACACGAGGTTGTTATTATTTTGCAAAGTCGGACAGAAAGTTTGATGATTTGATGTTTATGTTTTTGAAACTTAACGGGCCGAACTGAACGTTTTCGATGATGACACTTTGGCTAAAGACACTTTTGATTACCGTCTCGATTCTAGCGTGTTTCGATGTTGTACATTTAAGCTACAGCAAGCTTCAAGAAGAGTTCAGGTATTTACTGTTATTATTTTATGTTTACCAATAATTTGTACATACTCATAAGATCTTCATTAAGGGCTTAAAAGTTAACTTGGGATCGTTCCCCAGTTGTTGCTAGATATTCCATTGGGTTTGTAAATTTAAATGTTAACACGCCTAAAGGTATGTAAATATACATATTCGTTCATGTTTTTCGTAAGCTATAGTTTTTTGAGGCGATGTAATTTTCATTATTGTTTACCTTTATAGCCAGCCCTGTAGACAAAGTATTTCTGTAAAACAATAAAAAGTAGTTAGGCGACTACGAATTTGCCGGAATTATACTTTGCCTACCTTCAGGCGCCTACTGTGAGGAATTAAAAAGAGACGTGGCTGAATACGAATGTTTAAAGCTTTATTCCAATGCTTTTTATTTAAATAACAGCAGATGAAGCGTTTTTTTCGTTTCTACCAAAATTAAATTTGTAAAAAACAAAAACCTCTACATTTAAAATGCTTACATATAAAATATGTTTTTTTCAAGCAATACGGCAAAGCCGTCCCTCCTGAATAAAAAAAGCCGTGCTCTTTTTCTAGAAACGATATGACGATTTAAAAAAATCTTGCAACGAGAACCCCACTGCTCGCCCAACATTGTGCGTATAAATTTTAATGAACGCGAATAAATCAACCTTCAAAAGGTTCTGATTTCGCTGGTCCACTGCGTATCGTGTCCCATAAGCGTATGTGCCTTGCGTACACGCCGCCATAAACTACTTTTTGCATTAAACTCATACTCTCCATTCTGTTTCCCTCCGGTAAACATTTTTCTATCAAGCCTCGTAGTCTCGCAGCCATCGGACACAGGCCATCCGCTTTTTTCCGGACGCTTGAAAAACGATTTCAAATTCCTGTTTTCCCACCAGGGTAACAACATCATTTGCAAACCGATTACTCCCGGGCGGATTTCCACAGAGGGACAGAGTGAAGCAACAACCAAACACAAAAAAATAATAGCCGACCACTGGAAACATTTGGCTTGGCAACCGCATTTGAAGATGATTTCATTATACCCCTGGTCCCATACTCCCCGGTGGCTAATTTTGCATGTATTTGTGTTGTTTTTTAATCATCACTGTGTTCACACTCACACACACGCGCATATCAACAAAACAAAAAATTGGTTGCTGTTGCGGCACGAATGCTGTATCCTATTAGGCTAAGCTTGGCATGGGAAAAAAGGAACCATTACCTATCGTTTGTCCGTGTCCCTGTGTCCCGGAAAGGTCCAAAACGGACTCTCGCGTGTACGATTTCCCTGTGGCGAAGGCTAGGTAGCAAACTAATTGCAGAATAAATGTCCTACGATGCAAACGGACGTCCGTCATTGGAAAGCAGTTGTGGAGTGTTTTGTGTTTTGTTTTTACTTCTTGTTTTTCCTTTCGTTTTGCATTGCCCTTCATCGGACCAAAGAGGAAACCGTTCTGTATAATATACGTTAAATATTAGGTACATTACTCCCAGCCACCCAGTGCTTTCGTGACAGTGCTACCGGCTGGTAAGTGGACCATTTAGGCTGGTTGGAATATTCATTGCCTAATTTGAGTCAAATAGAAACGTTTAGTGTCTGCTTTCATTTTTCATTTTTGTTTCCATGTATTTCAACTGACCTGACGCGATTTATGCAGACAAATAAAATTGAATGTAATATATATATATATATATATATATATATATATATATATATATATATATATATATATATATA
>AXCO02007138.1:0-16649 GCA_000473525.2 Anopheles melas | reverse complement strand
TGTATCTCTCTCTATCCTTCGGCTCAAACCATTCTCTAGTTTTCCGCAGGCACAATAACGGTTGAAATTTTTCGGTTTTGCAGAACAGCTAACAATTAATTACGCGCAGGGAATGACGAGTAGGCCCAATTAAATAGAAACGGTGGGTGTGCGGGTTTCGTTTGAAATTTTCTACGACGGCGACGTCGCCTGTCGAGCATTCATTAATTGTTTATTAATTTCAAAGTTATAGGGATGGCAAATGCAGGATGAACAACATGAACAGCGCGCAAAAGTTGATCATCATCGTGTGCTGGACTGGTGGACGAAAGGAAATTGTCACTGGAGTTAGAGCTGGCCGGTTTGTCGAATGGTTCCATCGTATCGGAATGGAAATGACAAATGGTGTTTACCGTTGGGTGAGAAAGATGACAAGCTGGCAAAGACAAGGCTGGTGCAGTATAGCAACCGTACCGTACCGAAGATGTTGGTTCGATGTTGTTTATTCCACTGGTGCGTAGTGGAATCGTACCGTAAACAGCAAGTGTTCAAGGCGGGAATGGAACGGCATGGCTGGGCATTTGTTTCACCACAGTGCTCTGGCATGCTCGTGTTTTGCGAACGAGTATCATAAAATTAATAGTGATCTCTTCTGGTTATAAATGAGCTTTTGCACGAGATGAGCAGATACTGTGAGGCTGTTTACTTGTTTATTGGCCCGTGTCCAAGGAAAGCGATTCCGTTTCACGTTTGCTCGCAATGCAAGTGTATCACTCGACATCGACGCGTCAAAAATCAAACTGACGTTGTGTGGCGAGTAGTGTGCTTTACATCCGTTCTGACACATTACGACCGCTCACGTAAGCCCTGTCTAGCTGAATACAATCAATCATTGTCCAGCAGATGGTGGTGATGATGATGATGATGATGATGTAGTGAGTGTCCGGTGATGGTACGACTCCAGCACTGAAAGCACTGATCAGATTGATGATGACAATTGTGGAAAGAGTAGCAATTTCTAAGATCGCTCTGACCCATCATGTAAGGACGTTAGGAGTCGTTGCACGAATTGAATGTTTGCAAGAAAATGGCAGATGTCAGGACGATCATAATAGTCGGGTAATTGTTACATGATATTGATAAATGACATACAGCTGTGTGGAAAACTTTAGTGAAGATGTTATAAAAGTACATAAAATAACAGTTCAAATAATAACGTTCATCAGGCGTTTTACAGTGTATAAGGTAAATACTTATAAAATGTTTTTAAATGTTTATAATAAAAACTTGTGATATTAAATATGTTATTAAACATTACTAGTTTTTCTGTAAAGCTTAAACTCAGATTCTTTGATTTGATTTCTTGGATAAAATTTTTGAAGTCCAATTTACAAACATTTGTTAACGTGGAAAATAAATTGTATTGATTGCATTCCTCTGCTATGTCCATCTACGAGCAGAATTCTGGCAAGAAAAACATTCTAATTCATCAATAATTTCCAACGACATGAAAATACGAGCAGAACGAATGACGTTCATTAGCAACGCCTTTTGGAGTTTTCCGTGAAAATTCTTCTCTGCTTCCCACCCACCCCCAGGTACTGTTCCGCAACTGTGACGGGAAGCAAATGTGTGTCACATTTATTTAATTTACATAATTTATGGAAAAAAGCATTCGTTTTGTCTCGATGCCAGCTGAAGCTCGGAAATCGGCACGACGTACGACCCGCCATTGCCGCTGGGTGCTGACTCATGTGCCCATTAACCTGCATGCCGGCCCATGCAGGCAGGCACCAGACGTGCACCGCACAGCTTTTGCGCTCTTCGCGGCCAGCGAGTTCGTTAATTCATACTTGGCTATGACAGGTGAAAAACATCGACAGTCGCACGTGTCGAAGCGGTCACGCGCGCGCGGTGGGTGGAAATCATTCTACGGCGTGAAGAAAATTGAGTGCCGAGTGGTTAGGCTAATGGCCGTCAGCCGCCAGTCAGCCGGAGGTCCCTCATTGGAGCTGGAAAACAGATGAATATTTTAGCACGGATCAATTATTCCCAGTTCGTCGATCAATGGCAAGCGGTGTGATGCAAACTGACTGCGTCGGCGGCAGGAACGGCAATGCAACGCCAGCATGTGTACCGGCATTTCGTACGGTAGCCGACATGTTTTCGTCGTCCGACACGGTAATATGGTGATTAAAAATTAAGGATAATTACGACATTATTTTGCTCACGGTGCAACGTGCCATGTAGCGCGCTCGCTCACGACCTGTCAATTTGACGCTGCTGTCTGTGGGTGGAAATTAAGGGGACAAATGCGTGTGCGGGTCGTTGATTCGCTGAACGGGAGGTTCCATTAGGTTGGTTGAGGTGTAAGCGAAAATGCTTGTGCGACGTTTTTGATAGCGTGGGAGGTCAGATTTGCTTAAAGCACACTTTTTTTACAAAATAGAGTACATTATTAAAAGCACTCAAATCGTTCCACGTTGTTTGATTGTAAGAATATGCCTTGAATAATCTGTAATATGAATGGTCCGCTTGTTGCATCTTAGAAGTGAATTACCATATATATTTCAGATATGGAAGATGTTTTCTCTCATTTGTTAAAATACATTCTTTGATGTATTAAAAGGCAACCTGTCGCAAAGAAATATACTTTGACCAATTCAGGTTTTAATAGCAAATTTATAGATGTATTCCGACATATTGGATATCAATAACTGTACTTTAAGTAAACTTTGCTTACAAAACTAGGTTGAATCATAAATTACACCGATGAACAATTTGGTTTTGCTCTAGGATCGTAGAATGCATGGTCGCATAATATTTGGTCACAAACTACTTGGTTACTAATCCAATTGGCAGCAATTGGCAGTAAACCCGCACGCCTTCATATGCAAGCAGAACCAGAATACGGTGCCGTAAACACTCGTCAATTTACAATAATCTTGTGCTTCACACAAGTATACAACACTTCTGCATATTCAATGGTTCCTAGTATCACAACCGACCGTTTAGATGCCTAGTAATGGCCAGTCTCGTGGTACAGTCGTCAACTCGTACGACTTAACAACATACTCGTCATGGGTTCAAGCCCCAAATGGACCGTGTCTCCATACGTTGGACTGACTATCCTGGTAAGGGTAGATCAATAAGTCACTGAAATCCAAGCTCACTAGTGGGTACAGATAGGCCTCGACCTACCACAGTTGTTGTGCTATAGATTAAGAAGAAGTATCACAACTTTCAGTTGCTGAGCGATAATCAAAATAAAGGGAATGCTTAATTGTTATCTCATTATTATCTTGATTTCACATCGACAAATGTAAAAAATGTATCAGAAATACTCATGACATCGCTTGTAATGCGAGATTGTTCTCGTTAGATTAGTAGTTTCACTGTGCAAAGTGATAAACTAGCTACTTCAATAGTTTGATAGTCATCAAGAGCCAACTTTTCATTACACTTCCCATGCGCAATTTGAAGAAGTAGGAAGCGTTTTGTTTTGATACGCCCTCCAGCTATGAAGCAAATTCTTTACACTGTATTAGCATATCGCTTTCATCTAATTGCCAACATTTACACTGATTGATGCAAACAGTATCAAAAGGCACGTCGATGATGCCTGCTTCTGCTGATGAACGGTACTTCAAAAAGTTCTTTCGGCAAAGGTAAGCACTATAGTTTTAACTACCCATTGAAAAAGATGAAAAACGAAAGCCCTCGTTTATCGCTCCCACTATCTGATCTGAACTGTAGTAGGTTTCGTGAAGCGGTTACTATACTTATTTGAGCGGAAAGCCTCTTAACGGAACGGCTAATTAAAATTGCTTCAAGCATCTGCAGTGGGAGCGCAAACGGTGGGTACACACTCATCAGACGGCGTGTAGCGAATGTACCATTAAAACACATACGCCCAAAGCAAAGCCTAACGGAGTACGAAGGCACAATCGATTCGGTGCACGGTTAAAAAGGGATCCAGCTCAATAGCGCTCAACCTATTTCGCTTCAGTTTGCGATCGATTAATAATCGATCGATCTCGGGCATTTGCTTTGAAACGGGTCGTGCCCTTATTGGTGCTTCCACGAGCCAACCGCATACAACGCAAGCCGCTTTCCGTCTGTTCTGGTTTGAAATCTCCGTCCCTGTGCCATTGTTTTGCTTTTTCCCTGGGAGCAGGGAGCCCGCAACCGTGCTGGCAAGGAATATAAACCTACCAAAGCGTAAGTAATGTGCTTTCATCTCTAACGAACCTTCCACTATCGAATTTCCTGCCCTGCCATAGCCTGACACCGTTTTTCCGTCGTCCATCGCCCGTGCCAGCATCGATCCGGCCAATTGATGACTGTCAAATAGTTGTTCACCGCTTTAAACATTAATGAAGCTGGGAAGCGCCGAAAAAGCTGAGAGTGAGGCTCCCATTCCCATGCTCGAGTAGCGTATCGATCGAACGTGATGATTACATTTCCGGGACGAAGCGAGCGCGTGTAAAAACGCGTGTAAAGAAAGGTAAAAGATATTATGCCCCATGTCTCTCTTTCTCTCCGTATGTGGTAGAAGGTTAGCACAGTGTGGAACATTTCCTTCATCCCTAGTCGGACACGGAGGTCATACGACCGGCGCCGGTACCATTTCCCCCGTTCCCGGGATGGATTGATGGAAGCGTAACGGGTGCTGATGGGTTTGAGAACGCTTGAAAAATTGGCCCCCGACAGCATATGGGTTACGAGCGCTAGTAGCTGGCCGCTTCAGGCGCTTGCTATCGATTCGGTCTCGAAGTTAAGGTCGTGGTGAAGCTGTTCGGATGTAGGCGCACGGTACTTCAAATTGATCGTGCTCCCTTGGGAGCTTTAACAACCACGGATGGGGCTTGAAGTGTTCGCTGTTTTATCCTGCCATTTTCGTTTCACAATTTCACGGTAGTAAAATATGCTTTTTTCGGGTTTAGAAAATGTCGGTCAGAAGCAGGGGACCTGAAAGCTATAAAATCATAGCAGTGTACCGAAATTGAAACTGACACAATACCTGTCCAATACACTATGAAGCCGTGAGTGATTAGAGTTGTTGCTAGAAAATCTATTAAAAGAAAGATAAATGGGTCGAAAATGAAAGAAAAACCCTCAATTTCTTGACACCACACCACAAACAGAGTTGTTAATGGAGCGAATTACACCTCCTGCTCCCCAGAGTCACCAAAAATTGGCCACCGGATTAGCTGATGATGTGCTTGGGCACTTAATACAGGAAGTTTATTGCCTCATTTCCTGTCAGATTTGCGTATCCAATTGCGTGAACTAATTAAACGGCTCCGAGATACCGGGGCTGCTCCGTCTCTGCTCCTGCTGTCAGTAATATCTGATACAGCGACTGATACTGGTGGCTGGCAATTAAACGAGATATTCCATTTCTTTGCGAGCCCAATCAATTTGATCAAACAGTGTGGCAAGCTGGCCAACCTTTCGCCCTGCTTTTGCGTTCCGCTGTGTTTGCTAATTAAAAGCATTCGGCTTCTCTGGCATCAACCGTCCCCCGGCACCGATGCCCGACCGGTACGACTGATGTCGATTGTAAGGCAAAAATCTGGCAACAAAACAGGCCCTCATAAACGCACGGCTGCCGTGCGGCCAATGCAAACTGAGCAAATGTAGAACGAGCAAGCAGGCAAGGGACGGAGGAAGCGGGCACATCTCTAAATGAATCTCAGCCACCTAGGCCGAAGGAAATCGAAAGCTCGGCAGCCGTAACCTGGGGTAAATAAAACCTAGCAGCTAATTTCCCATTTCCTGATTAAATTCATCGCTCTTTCTGCGGTCGCACCGGTATTGTGGGATTTGCGGTGTGTGTGTTTGTGCGGTGCGCTGAGGGTTAGCAGATAAAAGATTTGATGCTCAAGCTCCCCGCGATGAGGCAAGCGGAGTCCAGTTTGAGGGCTGGCAGTTTGAGGCACGGTTCGCTTCACTGGAGCGGTACTTAATGCGATTCACTTTTGATCTTATAAATTTGTTAAGTGAATCCCTGCGCCGGCTGTATTGTCTAAGTGACCTTGCCACGCCACTGTAAAGGACCCATGCCATGGTATGGATTCACACCCGAGCGAGAAAGATACGGTCATCAATCACAGAGTGAAGGACGAAGGAAGCACAAACTTTGCTACCGAGATGGACGAGTGCGGTTGAAAGGTCATGACATTGAGCAACATTTTCCCTTGTTTGAGTTGGAGCGCCAAGAATAATATGCATTGTTTTGTGAGGTAACCCACATCATAGCGCTGGCTTTAAAATCAATTACACGATCCTTTGCACCTTTGTCCAAGAGAAAAAAAATAAAGAAAAACATATTTTGTGGTTACCCATAAGTGAGTTAATAAAATGGCCGTTTGTTCCGTTTTGGGGCCCGGGACTGTATGGGTTACCTTGTACCGTCCTTCCGAAAGTCGTGGCCGGTTTTGTGGTACCACAGGAGTGAAGTTATAAATTAACTTAAATTTCTTCACTTCCTAGGCATAATTTGGACCGTGTTGAGGCAGGTATGAGCCAACGAGCAAAGCAGGGTCTAGAGGGAACCGAAAAATCTAATAAAACCCGCACCACGGGCCGAAAAAGCGTGGGGAAAGCCACGGCCGAGGTTTGTAAATAAGCGAATGGCGCCCGAAAGCTGGGGTGCGAAATGGAAGCCACGCAGACAATTTCGGAGGAGCAAAACTACCTTAATCTCATTACCGGTGTCTTTTCGGAAGGCCGGAGCCCGAGGACACAAGTTTTCAGAGGGGAGAGTGTGAGACTTCCCTGCGTTTTTTTGCATCTCCCTTTCCCTGCAGAGATATTAAAGAATTCTTGGAACATAGAACAAAAAAACCCGAAAGCATGCACAACAACAAAAAATGTATAAACTTCGTCCTGCCAGTGACAAGGCTGTTTTGTTTGTCTTCGGTTCATTCTTTTTTTGGTTTGGTGTGCTCTCCATCGGGGGATAACGTGGGAAGGCACGTATCCAAAACGAAAGACCAGCTAATCCAAAAGTCACCTCAAAAGTGTCTCCACTGGCAAACTACACCCCAAACCCGGTAATGGTAAGGTTTTACCTTACTTTCGATTTCGTCTCCCTATTTGTGCGTTCTGTTTTTTCTACTTTCATTCAGAGTCACGTTCCTGGCGAGGGCTGGTGCAAGTTAATGTGTTTGAAAATGAAGACTGACAGAGTAAAAGAATCCAAAGAAGAAAAAAAACCGGTAATGGCGCCCGGCAAACCGGATGACGGGCGTTGTTGTTCACGGTGTAACTGTGTGAACAATTTGGCGAAGGTGAAAAGTACGAACATTTGCTGCAAGAGAAGATGCTTGGCAGAAAACAGAAAACAAAATGGTGGAAAAATCATCCACAAGCGGGTTTTGTTTTTAAAACAAAAGCTGTGTGCTGACTTCAACATACAGGTAAACAAATCCTTCTGAGTGTCGTTTCTGTTTAGGGTCATATTTTTTCTCCTGATTAATGGCAACACCAGTTCGTCGGTTGGTTTCCTTTTCGGCAGGAATGGTAGCAAAATAAATGTGCAAGCTTTGCGTTCGTCACTTCATTTACTTCGTGGGATAGGCATGACCATCGGCAGAGTGGTTCTGATTCAACGAGAGGTGGGTAAAAAATTGTGTGGCAAAATAATGATATTAATCCTTGAACCTTTCCACAACCAACCTTTTCCCCGTGGCTTGGTGAAGCAGGATGCTGTTTCATTGAAATGTTCTCACTTTGATTGAGATGTTTGTAAATTGGTGTCAGATTTAATATATTTTACAACCTCTGCTGATTTTGAACGAAATACACTTTACTGCCACCCTAACAGATTTATTGGAGCTTCAATAATTTTTCTTTGAATAAAACTGTGGAAAACCGTAATTAAAATCGTGCAACAATTGAAATGAATTGATATTAGAAAATTATTAATTATTGACAAACTTCGCTATGACGCTATGATAGCAAAGTGATTAACATTCCAATAAATGGCAAAATTGCAGTAACTGGCGTACAATTGAGGAATACATTGCAAAATTTTAACAAAACAAATACATTCATGAGATTATTAGAGAGTTTTTTTCTTACAAGTAGAGTTAAAATATGATATTGTTGCTGATAATGAAGATAGGCCCTTCATTCTACAATTGATCATTCACATTATTAGCTCAGCATCTTTATATTATTATTATTCTTGGAGTAACGGCGATCACCAAAGGACTTATAGGCGTCAGTGCGTTCCATTTAAGAGACTGCTGAATTGTTTCACAGTCTGTGTATGGTCCGAGTATTACCTACGCAAAAAGTCCGTTGGATGAACAAACTTATCCCAATTGAGCCTCAACTATGTCTTGAATTCGTGTCTAGTTAGGCAATGGATAAATTATGGATGTTGTTTGTTATGAGAATCGTTCATGAGGTAAAACTTTGTTACATATTCCTATGTTTATTCTCATTATCCGTGTGTTATTATGTGCCTCAAGTAACTAGTTAGTACACGCTTTTTACTCCTCTAGTAACATCCTTAGTAACAGCAACAACATAGTAATCATATGTATTTAAGTTTAATAAATTTACTTTCGAACGGAATTTAAACAGTCAAAATAAACATGTATGTTGATACAATTGTACGAAAAGTATGTCAAAGTAATGTTGATTTAATTAGTGAATATTTTTTAAAAAACTTTCCATCGTACGTCTAACAAACCCACAAGGCATTACTTATATAAATCACACTTACCCTCGTTCTACTTACATTCTATAGAAACCAGCGCAACGTCACGTCAATATGATGATCCGAATTTAAGTCACTTCACACATCTCCAAGCGTAGTAAACGTTCCTTTCGTTCTTGGCGGTCCTCCACTACCTGCTGGATTTTAATGCTGCTGATAATGTTAAATTGATGCGGGGCATGGCCAGTGCTTGCAGCAGGTCGTCCAGCACTTCCGGCAACAAAACAGCGGTCACAGGACCATGGTTACAGCAAGGTGGGAAGAAAATTTATTATTTGATTGATCGTCGTCGCCACCCGTTGATTTAGTGCCCTCCGCAAGGACCCAGCTGGCTGGTTGGGAAAGGATGGTAGAAAAGCAAACGACCTTCCTGCAAGCGCACTCACCGCACGGCACCGCGTATATCGTGCCCCAAGGGTTGGCCCCGTCGAGACGAATTAACATTTTTATATTCAATTTGACGTCTCTATTCGCCGTTGGTTGTTTGCTTTGTCGATGTCGCATCAAGAACGCGCACCTGTGCACACGAACTGTGGAAGCAATATTGATGGACTGACCCGTGCCTGCCGATCCGTACCAGAGCACATTAACAAGCAATCGACGTTGTCGTTGTCCTGGTGTGGCTCTTTTTCTCATTTTCCTGCTCTTTCGATGCCTTTTTTGCTTGCCAGTATTGAGTGGCTTATTTACGTTTCATTAAAATTGTTACGATTCACCTTGCACTGCGCTAGAAACCGGAAGGAACGAGTTATGGCCGTCGTCTTGCGCGTCGAATCATGAAAAAAAAAGAAACAAGATCGTTTGGTAAACTTCTTGTGCCTGGTATGGGACAACACAAACACAAGCCAGTGTCAAACAAGAGCGAAGTAAAAAATAACCATATTTATCGATTACTTCTATATTTGTTTGCTTTTGTTGATTGAAGTTCGCATCCCCACGAGACGGGGTAAAGTAAACGTTTCAGCGCAAACAATCCCCGGATGGGGGTCATGTTGCGTCATTCGAGACCGATTTCAATGCACGATCGCTAGTCGATTGAGTGCTGCTTTGCAGCGTCTCTGACAATGGTGACGTTACAGCAGAACAAAAAAGTGATGCCGGAAATGTCGTTTAAACTAATCATTTCCAGCCCCTGCTGCAAGGGCAACGAATGGACGCGTTCTAAGCGAAAGCAACCAACAACGTACGGGAAAACACGTGAAGGCACACCAAATGCAAACCGACCACCGGAAACGGTCTGTTGAGGAACGCTTAATGAAATGTAATGAAGTAGAGCCTGCGGGTCCGCGGGTCATAAAAACTTAACGACCGACGGCAGTTAAAAAAGTTTGTCCAACAACCAGCAAATGGGTGAACGTTTAATGAGGCGTATCGCTTCGAAATTCAATCGTGTACACATGCAACGATTTTATGCGTTGATGCGGAAAGATTTTTATTTTCTCGTATATTGTTGTTGGTGTTGAGGTGTTTTGAAACAAATAAGGGGGTACTATTTTATTTAAGCTTCATTCTATATCTCAAATAACGCTTCGAGCCCTCATGACGCACCGTATTGTACACAGTTCCAAAAATACACATAAAAATTACACACATATTATTGTAAGCTCTATGAAGATTATTTGATTTGGAATTATATAGCCTATTCCCATGACCTTATAAAGCCTATTTTTAAAAATATATTGTTAGAATAATACACAATCATTGAAAACAATGTAAAATCCAGTTTGTTTATGCGTTGCCCTTTATTGGTCCGACTGTTTTGTGTATAGTATCATTGATTTTTCTCTTTTTCCATATCCACTTTTAACTTTTATCATATTGTAACAGTGGTGTCGCTTCAGTTATGCCGCCCATGCTCGTTTGATGGCTGGTTTGGATTTATGTTTCTCCAATTAAAACTTATCAATAACAATGGGTTCATTAAGTGAAATGGAAGCAATGTTCATTATTGCTGCTAACTGTTGCGTGCCGAGCAAAATAAACAATAACCAAATAAACAAAAAAATGCACTCATACACAACATCATCATCGTACCTGGAGTGCGGCGCTTAAATGGGCATTCTGCACAAAACACGCAGCACTGCACAACTTCAAACCCACGGAATGTGGAAACATTAAGCCCTGTTCCATTCCGGTGTCGCAATGGGCACCGGTAACCTTTTCCAATCTTGTACGTGCACCTGACCCTGGTACCGTGTGTGTTTTTTTTTTTGTTGCGAATTCCTAACGGAGGGCGCATAAAAGGGAAACCCCCACCATTCGCCTGCCCGGGATCGCGCTAAGCGCACGGAAGCATCGGGGCGGTTGTCCATTTGGTTGTTTCTTTGCGGTCAGCAACCCAAACAATAGAGTTCACTCGGTGGTGTTCGGATCGTAAAATGGAATCGCAAAAAGGGACTCCCATTCAAGTGCGCTGGACGGGTGAAAAGTAAAATAGCGAGCTCCGAAAGGATGTAAGGACGCTGAACCAAAAAAAAAATATAGTAAACCATCCGACCGAGACCAGGACCGGAACCGTCGCCAACATCATCCTTTCCTGATTTCCGTCCGGTGCGTTACAGTGACAATGAGCAAAACGGGGTCTTTTGCGAAAAATGAGTGTCAACAACGGGGCCAAACCCCCATCCGCTAGACGATTCCAGGTTACTGGTGGTGCTACTTTTTATCATTCCTTGACCAAGCCAAGCGTGGACAATGCGTTGGTACAGGTGCGCGAGGTGGCAACAGACAGAGCACCGCGCCGGTTAAGGCGGAGCAAGAGAGTGCGAGCCAGCGAGAACATCAATTATTTAGATTTATGAGCACCGCGGTTATAAAAAGGGGGGATTTATTTGTTATAAAACTGTTTTGAATATTTCAGCAGGATTTACGCCACATCGGACGGTCCCGAAGACGTCAACGCACTGTTGAACTAGGACGAATTGTACTAGCAAAGGTAGCAAAGTCAGCTTTGTTTTAGCCACACGTTGCATTGTATAAATGACCGGTAAAAACCCCATCGGTAAAAATGGTTAGGTGTACTCATCATACCTGTGCTAGGAGAGCTTCATCGGAAGCGAGGCCACTACGTGTTGAAACAATGGTTGATAACCTTCGACGAAAGGATCACACTGGTACGGAGGAAGCAACGGCACCGCTCACACTGAGCACATTTACACCCCAAAAAAAATATGTATAGCTTGTGTGTTTTGGTACATTCACAAGCGCGCGTGCTACTTCCACACCCGGAAGCCGCTTCTATTTGCAAAGGGACTATGAATACAAAAATTAATTACATGATTAAATATGTATTATCATAACCTGCACACCTCGACCTCGACGAATGGGCTACAAAGATGATGAAGTGCCGTTTCGTAACACACAAACCACAACGGGCCGAAGTGGAATGAAGAACGAAGGGTCCACAAAATGTTGTCACACGCACTTGCAGGCGACACTCACGCCGTGCTCGCTCACGCCGTGCAACCGCGTGGCGTTTGTGCCACCCCAGTGCCAGTGCAGAGGCTGTCTGGTAAGGTTTGTGGTTAAGCTGGTTTTTGGAGGAAAAAATAAAATTTTATACCTCTTAAGCAGATTAACTACCGCTTACGGGTGTGCTCGTGTTTGTTGCGTACGAGACGTGAAAATTTATCGACAGTATCGTACGTGCCCGACGGTATGGACAATGGGTCAAGAGGAGACACTCCAAGGGAAAACACTGGAACATTCACAGCAGAAACTTAGCAAATGATGACGGGTATTGATTTTTGTTTATTTCGAAAGAATGATTTATCTCGACATGGTTTTAATGTTTCTGGTTTTATGCAGGTTATCGGGTAATCGTGTTAAGATTAAAACAAAACCAATACTTTAATCTTGAAAAACAATATTTTCGAAATTTGATTTTTACGACAATATTTTTATGTATTTTTACTTGAGTATAAATAATTCTTTTTACTAACAGCTTTAACAATTCTTTAAGGAGAGCTGCATCGAAAAAATGAAGAAAGCACTGCTTTTCTTCATTCACAACAAATGTAAAATGTTGTAAAAAATATTTAAATTTTATTTAGAAGTACAGTAGATTAAGATTGAAAAGCTAAATTACAATTATTAGAATACTAATCATACATTTGTCCTTATGTGGGACAAGTAATAAATGTACTAATGTGTTTATTTTTTCATTGCATTTCAGTTAAAAAAAGCTAGAAAATGTGTGCTATTTTATTGTTTTAAAATTTCCATTACAAACATTGGCAAAAACAAGAAAAAAATCATTCAGCTCAATTTCCTTCTCAAACAAAATCACACTGTGCAGGTGTGTAATTAATGGTCAACACCATCCACAGACCTTCTGCACGTCTTCTTCCCGAAGAACTATGCTGTAACAAAAAGCATGTTTACGCATCCCATACATTCACACAGCAAAGCCATTTTGATAAATAATTGATGAGTAGAGCAAACCTACAGCAAAAACCTTCCCTCCGCAATTTCCTTCCAGATGTAGAGGGCCACCGTAGAAATCAACTTAATGAGACGTACCTAGGTCGTCGGAAAGGGTTGTTGTATGTCAACTCGAACACACCTATGATGAGAGTGTTTCGTTCCGAAATGCATGCAGGTGCTGTTCGTTAGTGCAGTGGGAACAGAAGGGTTTTGGAGTGCGTACGAGTTGATTGCGAATTCTTGATTAACTTCCAGCCTTGCGGGCTGAGCTGGTAATGAAGCATTCTTAAAATCGAGCCACGGAGAGGATACAGAAGTGATTTTATCGGACAAATGTTAAGATATGCTGTTATAAACGAAAACATGATTGTAAAAAAAGAGGATAATACTGAAGAGTATTTTTTGTTGGGTCATTGAAGCAATTAGCTTACAGGAATTTGCTTCCAATAAAGGGACCCTTTCCGTTTGAAGTTCGTAGGCTGAAATTTCAGCCTGTCAGCTGTTTGCATTGTATAGCAGTTTTCGTCCAGCTATCTAAGTGAGTATAATATACAGGTGGGCTTGTCCTAAGGTGTATGAATTTAGAAGGCTAATTTTTATCGCTTCTGCTTCTGAATGAAGATTTTAAGAGTGTTTTGAGTATTCATCAAGAAAGCTTGTTTGAACAAAAGTTTTCACCCATCCTGCCAAAAAGTGATATTTATTTTTTTTTAAACATTGTGTTTTCGAGCAGGTACTCGATTCTAATTCTAGCTTTAAAGGATAGAATAATCTAGACTGAAAATTGCTGGCTAGTTTTGTGTGTGGTTTTGTATGGTTTTGTATTGTACATGATTTCAGCCTCCAACTGTCAAACTCCATACAAAAAACTGACTAGAATCGTGAAGGGCCCCAAAAAAGGTTTCCTTCGTGATTTGACACCATCGTAACGCACCATTTCACATAGAATAGAACCGAATATCCAAACAACAACTTATCGTAGTAGCATCGCTCAGTAGCAAAACAAATTCCAACAACGCAAGCGATGAAAAGCGTTGCAAAGCACACTTCTAATGGAATTTAAGCTCATGCCCTTATCTACAGAATTCTTCACCTGAACAATTCACATATGCTACTAATCCCCTCATTAGGAACCATGCGCTGAGGTGAATTTGTTTGAATACCCCTCGATGATTAGCCAATTTCCGTGCAGCTGAAGCACGTACCGGAAACCGGTAACATTCGTGCTTGAGCATGATTTGCAAATCGAGCAACCATGGCAAGGGCATGGGCATGTGAAAATAAAAACCACAAGCCCTAACCCGAAAATGTTCAACATATCGTAAGCGGTTGGATAAAACATGGAATAGCTCGAATAATCGAACTGTGGTTTGATACGAATGTTCGCTTCATGAGCGTGTGAATCTGCTTCAACCTGTTTGTAAGGTTGCTACAAGCATAAGTATCGCATCTGAATGAGAACGAATCGATACTTTCGTATGTTTTGTGATGAAAGTAGCAGTTGTTGATACACTTACTCAACACTATACAGATAAGGGAAAAGGGGTCTTCATTAGGAGAAAGAAAACAAATTCACCATTTGCAACAAATAGTTGCTATAAAACATAAATGTGGAATGCATACATATGACTGTTTAGTTTTTACAATTGCAAGGAAAATATATCAATGTTCATAGATATAATTATCGCTTTGAAAATAAGACAGTTCAGAGCATTGAGTTTGCCTATTTGTGCTGTTTATTCTTCTTTTGGCTCAACAACCGTTGTCGGTCAAGGCCTGCCTGTACCACTAGTGGGTTTTGGCTTTCAGTGACTAATTGATTTCCCCCCATAGCAGGATAGTCAATCCTACGTATGGGGACACGGTCTATTCGGGACTTGAACCCATGACGGGCATGTTGTTAGGTCGTACGAGTAGACGACTGTACTACGAGACCGGCTAATGCTGCTTATACATTACGTTATTTAGTCGCATCAATTTTTCTCTCTGCATTTGTTTCATTCAATCTCTAATGTATTCAATAGAATGTTTTATAAAGAAAAAGAGATGTTCTATACGGAGCAGATATAGAACAAATACTAAACCATGTGCAGCATTCTTCTATAAAACGCTACGATAGTTTAATGATATTTTTCAGACTGGTCCTGACAATCGGAATATGATACACATTCAACATTGAACCGTTGGACATCCAGTATTTTGTAAGCTATTTATCGTTTTACAAAAATTAAGCAAACTTTCAAAATACAGATACGGCAAAGCGCAAATAACACAACAGAATAACCTGTTGCGAGTTTCCTATGCTTGAATAATCTACTCTTATCTTTAGAGTTCGCATTACGAGCAGCAAGTGTGCTATTTCACACGAAAAGTTTTACTAATTAATTTGATCCCATTAGTAGCGGCATCGTTAGCGTAACGTAAATTTCATGATGCAGATTCTGTAGCAACCTCGTTCGGGCTAGGGTGTTGGCCAGCCAATGACGGGGTCAAGGAAGCTTTGCTCAACCGCAGGCTTAAGCCCATCATACTCACAGTACAGTGCACTGGGGAACCGTATGAGCCGGATTGCATTAGGTGTCTATTTGTCTCGGCAGTTTATCTGACAGCACCGGGCAGAGGTGGAGGAAATGTAGTACCTCAACTCTCAGGTCGATCATAACCGAGTCTCGTACGTGAACAAAGTTCCCCTTCGCCCGTCTAAGCCCAGGCCAAAGAGAATCACATGCTTCGAGCTTAGGGTGACATTTTGAGTCAATCGCATTCAAGTGGTAGTGGTCTCGATTACCGTTCCTAACCGGTCCCACTTAACGACCCTTGAGGTAAGGTACTCTTTTAATCTACCACCGTCCTAAAGCTCATGATGAGCCTTACCGCGACGCTTGAGTGTGTATGTGTGTCATGCGTGCTTGCGGGTGCAATATACTCACCGTGCTAAATGATGATATATTTTTATAGCCATTTTATTCATTCGCCCAGCCGTTTCGCTTTATTTTCATTACAGGGGGTTTCCAGTGCGAGTGACGGCTGTAGTGGAGACGGGGCGGGAGAAATTAATTTCACATTCAGTCGGCCCCTCTCTCATTTACGCTTCACCGACACGGCCGACAGCCAGACGGTTACTGCAAACGAAGAGCCACAATATACGCGCTATACAAACACGGACGGAGGACGATAAACAGATACAAAAAACAACAACAAAAACAACAAAAACACTCCATCTCCAAGGATAACGCCTTTCACGACGCCGGCACACGAGCACGGCGCACAAACAGTAACGAAAACATATCATCATGTTAGTGACACTGCTGAGGATTTTCCTCATCGTTTCCATTCTCGGTAAGTAAACAATCTAAACTTTAACTTTGTTTCCCCCCCCCCCTTAGAGTCATGCTGTTAAAGGATGCGTAACATTTTCTACACTATTTTGAGCTGAAGGGGCAGTTGAAAGAGAATGTGATTCAAGCTTGTAACGGTCGACTTGACGGAAGCGTTTCCATCAACAGTT
>AXCO02007137.1:0-15588 GCA_000473525.2 Anopheles melas | reverse complement strand
AAAATCGTCTATCTTCGATCAAAGCAAGCGTCCTCCAACGTGAGACAGGTGTGTAGTTGACAAACAAAGGCATCAAGGGGATGAGGCCGATCTGTTCTGCGCGAGGCATAAAACAGTCTAAGGCACACACACACACACACATTTCATAATAAAAACAATGGCACAACAGATAAGAGGCTTTACTACTAATCCACTAATCTACTAACAGTGTGCAACAAAAGGTGTGATGGATTACGCTAAACGACACTGATGATTCAGTCGAGAACCGGAAGGATGGGTTTTTGGCCATTTCGTCACTAGCATTGTTGCGGTTGGAGGGGTTGATAGGACACATTTGGAAACAATGGTACCAACTGCCCGCCTTTGTTGCCACAATCCAGTCCAGGTACTTACGTCGGTGTATTTAAACACATATATTAACACACAGAGTGCCAACGCGTTTGGCAAATTTCGGGAAGCTCTGGAACTCGCGCTGGGCGAGCTTTTAGTGCATGGTGCAATTCAAACACAACGACAACAGCAATGGGTGCATATAAAGCAAGCGCGTGCAGTTTAGTAGTGCAATCATCTTAGCCTCTAACCAACAACCACCAGCACAATCCGCGAAAAGCTGAGCGGCACGTTTGCATACCACCACTAACCACCGCGTACCGGCAATTGGTTCACTTAACAACAATGGATTAGTTTCCGCCACTTAAATAAACAATGTGTAATGAGATGTGTTTAATGAAACGACGGGGGAAGATTGAAAAACGGATTTCTGCAATTGAATTTCGACGCATTATTGTTTTGATCCATTTCTCGTACACACACACCGTTATGTTCCGTGATGCTGCTTCTGGCCAAAAAAGGGTTTTCTCGACGGAAAAGTGGATATCAGCTGAAATCCCGGGATGCACGATGGATTGATAGCCTAGAATTACCAGCTGATATTTACCTTTCGGTCGAACTAAATGTGGTCGAATGTGACGTGTGTCTGTGTGTATGGAGGTGCGAGCGTCCTTTCCGCGTTGTGCCTTCTTGTGCCGCAGGAGGAGAGCAAGGGGCACCATGTATTAGCTCTGAGTTGAGGTTTGTGTCTGATATGGCTTGCAGCAGCGTGTGTATGTGTGTGAGGGAAGGTATGTTTCCTTTTGGTATTTTTTGATCCCCAATTGGGTTTCATTTCCATTCCAATGCAGATCACACAAACATACGCGAACGCGCAAATTTTTGCAGATGCAGATGCACATTTAGTTTTGATGGTCCCTTTATCTCCCCCTGCCTTTCCCGGAGGTATCCGCATGTGAATAATCCGCAACTGTTTGGTGGTGCGCGCATCGATGGGGAGAGGGTGAAGGAAATTTTGATTGACACTCTCATATCAGTTCGCCAGGAGTACATACTTAAAGAGAGTCTAACAGTTGCGCGTTCCGAAGAAGGACACCGACCAGAAACCGTTGGGAATGAAGGCTTTAATTTTTTTTTGTTAGGTAGTATATTAAACGGTAGCAGTGCAGTTAGAAGTGAGCGTTAGTATTATTATTCCATTCTACCAAAACGGATTTAAATGGTTGCACTTTTTAAAATCATTCAATGACCTTTTACTACGCAGCAAGCAAGGACAACAGTCTTTCTCTACTTTACGGTTTAGTAAGCAAGCCACCAACAGTACAAAACCACCTCTTTGTAGCTTCCGCATGCGCTAGCGGTCTTCTTATCGTGTTAGTGTGCAACGTTTTATCGCACGATTCCATTACCCGATTATTGGATTAGCCGTTAATTAATTGATGTAGCTGATAGTGGGACAAGCGCCGCGACGCACCTTCCGTTGTGCGATACTTACATTCCGCTTTCAGTGACGCGACCGTCACTTGCGAGATCTCCAGCTGGTCGGAAATGCGTGCTGCTGCCAGCAGGCCCGTCTTAGCATCGGCCAGCTGCTGCTGCACCTGCTTGAGCGTGTCTTTAAGCGCCTCCTCGCGGGTTCGCACCTGCTCCAGCTCGCTGCGAATACTGCCCGTCGCCAGCTCGATGTCGCGTTCGCGATCTAAAAAAAGAACAAAAGCCAAGGGAGAGGTTAGTAGACTGCGTACCACAAGAGATATAAAACGCGAGCCCCCCCCCCCAAACTCACTCATCTGGAACTGTTCCAGCGCGCACTGCAGGTTGGTGAGGGCGGCCTGATTCTTCTGGTCGCGATCGTCCGCCGCGCTCAGCCGGGCGCCCAGCTCGTCCCGCTGCTGCAGCAGCAGCTGGTACTGGGCCTGCAGCGTTTCCGCCTGCTGGTTCGCCCGGATGCTGGCGGACGTGAGCGCGTTGGTCGACTGCTTCACCTCCCGCTCGAGCGACGCCAGCTGCTGGCGGGTGTCGTCGTACCGGCGCTGCAGCTCGACCGTTTCCTGCGTGTGCGCTTCCTCTATCTCGAGCAGATGCTGCCGCAACCGCTCGAGGTCGCGCTGCAGCCCATCCCGCTGCTCGACCAGCAACTGCTTCTCCTGCAGCGCCAGCCGCTGGTTGCTCTGCTCGGTCATCAGGTTGGCGGTAAGGATGTCGGACTTTTCTCGCAAAAACTGTATCTGATCGGTGAGCCGCTCGTGCTCGTGCAGCTTTTCGCGCAGCGCCGGACAGTCGGGGCAGGCGGGCGCTGCCCGCTCGGTTTCCGCCTGCAGCAGCTGGTTGAGCCGCTGAATTTCCGCATGATACTGCACGCTTTCGTTGTGCTTGGTGGTGACGAGCTGGACGAGGTTTTCCTTCTGCTGCGTAAGGCTTTCCAGCGCTTCCCGCTGCTGCTCCAGCTCGGCCTGATAGCGCTCGCATTCTGCCGCTAGCTGTTGCTGCTGCTCGGCGGCTGCCGTCGATTCGCGTGCCTGCTCCAGCTCGGACTCCCTCGCCTCGAGCAGCTGGCGCATCTCGTTCAGCTTTCCCTCCCAGGTGCGAACGTTCTCGGACGAGGTGTGCTGCAGTTGCTGCAGTTTGCGCACCAGGCTGGCGTGGTCCTCGTTGATCGTCGTTAGCTGGCCCTGCATGCTGGTTAGCTCGGTGCGCAGCTGTTCCGCTTCCTGTCCCCCAGCGTCCCGCAGCTGCTGCAGTCGCTCCGCCAGCTCGTCGCGTTCCTTGCGCACCTCCGCCAGGGAGCGTTCCAGGGCGAGCGTTCGCGCCTTGCTCTCGCTTTCGCTGCTCTCCAGCGTCGACACGCTCGTCAGCAGCTCCTCCTTCTCCTCCAGCACTTCCTCCAGTTTGCGGTGCGCCTCGCGGTACTCCTCCTCGAGCGTGCGGTTCAGCCGGTGCGCATCGTCCAGCTGCTTCTCCAGCACCACGATGCTGTCCTCCGCGTTCTCGTTGATCGTTTCCAGCTTGTTGCACTTGACGTTTTCCAGCTCCTCCAGCAGCCGGTCGTTGTTCTTCATCAGGCTGGCGCACTCCTTCTCGTACTGAATCAGGTCCGCCGTGAGCGTGTCCTTGTCGTGCTGGATGCGCGAATTTTCCGCCTTCAGGAAGTTGATCTCCTTGCCCGCGTCGATCAGTTTCCTTTCCAGCGCGGCCAGCTTCGCGTCTAGATCGCGCGTCGCCTGCATCCGTTCGGCCAGTCGGTCCGGTTCGGTCAGGTCCAGGTCGAAGAACTGGCGTATGATTTCGCCCACCCGCCCATCCGGCCCGGGCTCACTCTGTTTGGCCGTTTGCTCGTTCGCTAACGACTCGCGCAGCGTTTGATTTTCCTGCCGCAAGGTGGCCAGCTTTTCGTCGTACTCCTTCGCCTTGCCTTCCAGCTGCACCGAGTTGTCGATGATCACGCTGCGCAGCTCGTTCTGCAGCTCGCCAATTTCGCGCTCCAGCTGGCCGATGTGCTCCGACCGATCGAGCTCGGCGGTCAGCTTCTGCAAATTGTCCCGCTCCGTGCGCACGTCCTCCAGCGCTTGGCGCAGCTGCTCCAGCTCGGCCACCAGCTCGGCGCTCGGTGCCGGTTGCTCCGGCGTCGGTACGGCCACAACGAACTCGGCCGCCTCGTCGGCGGTCCGCTGGCGCAGCTCTTCGATTTCCGCCCGCAGCGTCTGGCACAGCTCGTCCGCTGTCGCCCGTTCGTCTCGCTGGTCCTGCAGCTGCCTTTCGAGCGCTGCCACGGCTTCCACATTTTCGCACACGATTCGCTCGAGCTCCGCCGTCAGCTTGCCCGTTTCGGTGCGCAGCTTCTCGTTGTCCTGGCAGCTTTGGGCGTGCGTTTGTTCCAGCCGTTCGAAGCGTGCCTGCAACTGCTGCAGTGCGGTCTCCGATTCGGCCGCCTTTGCTTTCAGCTCCGCCTCGAGCCGGCCGCACTGGGCCTGCAGGTCGCGCTTGCTGGCGACCAGATTTTCCAGCACCACCTCGTGCTGCCGGTCGAGCTCTTCGATGTTATCGTTCAGCTCGCGGTTTTCGCCGCTCACCTGGCCCAGCTTCTCGTTCAGCAGGGCGTTCTCGAGCTGCTGCTTCTTGAGCTGCTGTAGCTTCTCGTTCAGCTGGCACTGCAGCCGTTCGATGATGTCGCTTTCGCTGGCGGGCGCTTCGAGCGGAATCGTCGTCAAGTCGGTCGGCCCGGAGGAGGGCGATTCGTTGTCGTCCTTCTTCGAAGAGGACGATGTGGACGAGATGTTGTTGTCCGGGTCCCAGAACCAGCTGTCCTCCAGCGTGCTGGTGACGGTCGTGGTGGTGATGCTGCTTCCCACATGCTGTTCCGGTCCGAGACTCTGCAAGAGACGGTCGAGAGAAATATTGTCCATTAGTGCCACTATATTATTTTTCGTTAACGAGGGGAACAGTTTTGAACCCGCGCGCACAAGGGGACGTTAAGTATGTCAACTGGGGCTGCATGCTGTCTTGTTTTGTTAGTCAGCATGGGTACCAATAAAAGGTAATGCGATTTTTATTGCTACTATGTGCGTACACTACAGAAGAAGGTATTTTGTAAACAGAAGTTAAACATTTCGTTGACACCATTTGATCGAATCAAGACTTAATTAATTAATTAACAAATTAGTTAATGACTAATTAACAATATATTATCGTATGACACTTCCGTCTCTCTCAAACCTGTTTTTGGTGTATGCGGTGGAACTCATCATCATCATCATCATCATCATCATCATCATCATTAGAGATGTTGAAATGAGTCGGAACACGAATGTTAGATAGAGAGTCTTATCTAGAATATATCTTGAGGGCAGTCCTTCCCTTCCCGAAAGCCACATTTAAATTTAGAAATGATGCAAGCGAAACCCGTTTTGTCGTAGGTTCGCGTTTCAGCAAACGAACGATTCCGATGACACAGCGACACAGTGCACTACGTGGCAGAAGCATTCCTCAGATAAGCAAGATACCCCTCCTCAACGCCATCATTCCCCAGTGCACACTATGCGTGACGCGTGGTTTGGTTCGCGAAGGTGGCCGGCTCATCGCAAAGCTGGGCGACATGCCTGCCAACACCCAACAGAGCACGCTGCTTATCAGCTCGAATTGCCTAATGAAGGTTCCGGTTCGTGTCTCGTTGTCTGCCTCCGTCGACTGCGCCTCCTCGACCCGGGCTTTCGTAATAGCGCAACTATTTCCTGATAGATGTCACCATCATCATCGATCGAGAACAGCGCGTAGAGCAGAGGCTTTGCCTAACACAACCTCGTATCCTCGTATACCCCGTAGTTAGTGAGCACCGTCTGGCGGAACACGCGCCACAAAACACAACGACGACGACGGTGGAGAAAGAAGACATGCGTGCAGAAAATTGGTATGTTGCGCAGTGCGCAATGAATGACAATGATGCGCAGCACACAAACAATTGTGCAGTGCAGGGCGGAGAACGTGTGGGAGGGGAGGAGGATCGGATGTCAGGCATGCGAATTAATGATAGGCAATCTTTTAATATGCGAAATTAAATAACCGTCGACGAGCCTCACACACACACATACATGGTGATTGGCGAACTGGGCTCTAGTGGTTCGGCCTTTGGGTTGGTTTGGTTGGCGTGTCTAATAAAGGGTCTCTCTCCCTCACACACTCTCTCGTGTCTGTTTTTCCGATTAAAATCATATGCTCCTCCACCGCGTTCAAACGTTGTGCGGGAAAACAACGCGGCTACATACATAAATCACTAACTGCAGCTGGGGGTAAGGGCGCTGAGAGCGTGCGGGACGACACAATGTGCAATGTGCAGCTGGGAGGTTTGCGATCATCGTCAGCGATATAGCAATAATTGACGGATGGGGGATGGAACCGATGGAGCCATTCCTTTCACAACCACACACGAAAGGGGACATCTCCATCCCCATTAATAGTGTTTTGATCATCCGTCCTGTGCTCGATCGTCTTCAGATTCGGGAAATCGACAGTAATAAAATGCAATGCACTTGTGTAATAATGCAATGCGATCGGGCACAAGTATGTGGCACTTTGTCAGCGTGAGCTTTGAAACCCTTTTGTGATCGCATCATACAATGAGCAAACCCTGGAGAGAAGACTCAAGCGCGGATGACTTCGCATGCGCTGGGGGGGGGGAGCGACTATCAAAGGCGATGACAAAATTGATGAAAAATTATTATGCAACACGTGTGTGTGTGTGTGTGTGTATGTGACGCAGGCTGCCGGCGGCTTCTGGATGGAGGTCGTGTGGACGAACAACACCGTGTACGTGAGTGTATGTGTGGGTGTTCCGAGCTGATTATGCTATTCAAACGCTACCACCAGTCATTACTACCAAACAGTAAAAAAACACACACATCCTATGCACATACAACATCAGCACGGCGCAACAATTCGTTCCATGCCGCGAAGACCTTGACGAGAAACGTGACACACAAGCGCGAACAGAGACTGTGCAGGGGGAGGGGGGGCTGAGGCGGTGTACTTAACGCCTCGGCGTCTTTCGGCTTCGGCTTCTGGAGTTGATGAGCAGCACACACCTGGTGCGGCACAGGTTGCTACCGCAGCAGCAGCAGCAGCAGCAGCAGCAGCAGTAGCAGCCCCTATATTAAGCTACAATGAGATAGCTTTGCTTTGCTGGCAAGGAAGCAATTGAAGGCGGTGTGGAGGTCAACGTGTAATTTCGTTTAGAAGCCTTTTACTCAATTGTTTGACTGTTGGGGGCTGTTGTGTGTGCTTGTGTGTATGTCACCATTCGCCATAACCGCTGGTCGGTGTACTTATGCGTTTTGTCCTTCGTTTGCATCAACGAGGGGAAACCCCCTGCTTGGTGGGTTAAGCGTGAAAGCGTCGACTACATAAACAAACCTGTGCGTGTGCGTAGCAAGGTTTTTTTTTTGGTATTTTAGTACCGTTAGCAGGATGATGATGGAATGGTAATGATGTCGGCAAAAAGTGGAAAATTAATCGTTCCGAGCAAAACCATTCCGGCTTCTCCTGAACCTTGGAAGTTATGCGCAAATGCAACCGTGCACGGTCGGACAACACAGGTTTCGTGGAAAATAGGATAAACCGTACTCACAAGAAAACAAAATCACTCACAAATACTTGGAACCCGTGGGAAGTGTTTATTGATTCGTTGCATATTGATGCACTTGAAGCAGGCAATTAGTATTTGCAAAGATGAACGTGGGGAAAAGCCCACCTAAACTAGAAGCAAACCGGGCGATGACTGATGCATTACAGATATTGCCGTTGCTGTACAGTTCGTGTGTGTGTGTGTGTGTGTACATCAAAGCTTGCGCCCGGATTACAGTTCTAGTGAAATAGATTATAAAACACATTGAAATAACAAATTAAATGCATTTCCATGTGATTACTCGCTTTTTTCACGGTTAAGAATTAATGGTCAGCGGTGAATCATAAGGAAATGGATTTAATTCATTACTTCAATAAGTTTTACAGTTTAAATAGATGGGGAATTGAATATACTTTCTTTTGGTGTACGATGAGCCATATTCTGATTAAGGGCCATTTTCTCTTTTCAGGTCGTAGGCAAGGAGACAGACTACATGTGGATCCGTAGCTCTGATTGTTGGTAGCCATGATGGATTGAGATTTCTATGGAGATTGGCAGATAGGGAGTTAGGGTTGCTAAGGACTTTGTGTTAGTTGATAAGTAACTTTGGACTCCCTAGCTGTCAAATGAAAATTTGTCAAAGTACATTGGACGGATGTCAAACTATACTGGACATATGTAATGTAAAGTCGGTCTCTTGGTACAGTCGTCCACTCGTACAACTTATAACAACATGCCCATCATGGGTTCAAGCCCCGAATGGACCGTGCTGCCATACATAGGACTTGACTATCCTGCTATAGGGGGAAATCAATACGTCACTGAAAGCCAAGCCCACAGGTGGTACAGACAGGACTTGACCGACCACGGTTGTTGAGACAAAGAAGAAGAAGAAGAAGACACTGGCCAGGTCGGTCCCTGTAGTAATTTATGGACCTTGGTCGTAGGCTGAAATGTCTGCCTATCAGCTGTTTTTTTATAGTATAGCAGCTTTCGAGGAGCTATCAACGTGTGTATAATACGACGGAGGGATTTTCCCAGATTTATGTATTTAGAAGGCTGATTTTTATCGCTTTTGCTTCTGAATGAAGATTTTAATAGTTTTGTGTATTCGTGTAGTTACCAGAAAGTCTGTTAGAGCAACAGTTTACACCTATTCTGACAAAAAAATGACGTTCAAATTTGGTTATAAAAACAGACTATAAGACCACCTGGTCTACATACACTTTGGTTCTAGAATTCACCACCTGATCTCTTGATTGCGCCTTGGGATAAATAAAAACAATAAAAAGACAGTTTTTCGAGCAGGCACTCGAAAATTATCTAATCTAATTCTAAAGCTTCTAAGCTTTGAGGCTAAAATAATCTAGGCAGAAAATCGCAAGCTAGTGTTCATGTGTGGTTTTTTTATGGTTTAGTGTTGACATGATTTCAGACGCCAACTATCAAACTCCATATAAAAAAGCTGGCTAGTATCGTGAAAGTCCCCAGTAGATTTAATGAAATACAGCAAAAAAGCAACCTTTAGGAGTTATAGCTAAGGTTCCCTTTCGAGCCAACAATATCGCACACAAACGTTCGCCAGCTGATTATGATGTGGCATGCAAACCGATCCATTGCTTCACACCCATCAATGGTAGAGTTTAAACAAACAACTTCCTTTCTCTCTCTCTCTCTATACGAATGGCAATCGCGAGATCGTACCCTCTTCATGCCAGGGATTTTGCAGTTGATTAATCGCTCGTTGCGGCGGGAAGTGAGGAACGGTCTCTTCCGATTCGCGGGCACGTGCACGTCATTGCCAGGCCATGAATCAACGATCGTGTACGGTCGTGCCGTCCGCTAGAACGGTACGGGGGCACTTGCCTTTTTCTCTTTATTTTTAGCGCACCTGGACAGACTGCAGCAGTAGAACAGTTCTCCTCGCCTCCCAGTACCGCAGAGCTAAACCTTGAGCCGGTCATCAGAACCGCGACCGCATTCGTGCAAACACAGACACACACATGCACGCACACGGAGCATTTAGTGGTTGTGATGGTCTATCGGCCGTTTGCGCCACCAGCAACGATTAGTGACACCATTTGAAGGGCAAACCGTTCGAAATCTGCTGGTTCGAGCAGCTTAGCGAAAAACGGTACATGACAAATCGATTGTGGAGTGGGGCATGAGCGGGAAGCAGGGATAAGGGACAGCCAGCTGTTGATTGCGTGTTGTAGAGCGATTTTAATCAGAAAGTTCCATTCACACCACCAGCAAGTGGGAATGAGGGAAGGGGTCTTATATGGAAGATGCAGTTGCATCGTGAGACGGATCGTGAGTAAACGTTGGATGCAACTAGATTTATAAATATTTAAATAATTAGTAGCCTTTTCTTCCATTAAACCAATGCTTTTCTCTCTAGCTTTTTATCTTTTAAATCTGAGCTTGAGCTTTACAGCGATTAGTATTTGTGTGCTTTTAAGGATATGGCAAAATTAAACGCGTCCCGCCAATCGCAAACGGGTTGACCAGTCAAACGCTATTTACGTCAACGCTGTTAGATTCTTGACCTTGCCAATGCACACACACACACACACCGACACAAACAGATCCACATAAGCCCATCAATGTCGTCCCGGTTATATAAGGTACGCTCACGCGTCCACCTCGACCGAAGGTACGGGGAGACGTTTTGACCGGGTTGCACGCGTTCGTCTCGGCGCGAGCGTTGAAATCTTTCGTTTTCACTGCACACACAACCGGTGCAGAAAACAAATGCGTGAATAGCGCAAAAAAAAAAATCCAAACCAACAAGATGATGCCAAGTGTGTTTGTTCTCATCAATATTGCAGTTTTTCTGCTATCTCTCTTTGTACTTCTCTCTCTCTCTCTCTCTATATCTTTTTCAGCCCATTAAACAGCGTTATGAAGAACAAAGTATGTGTTTTGTAGTTAAGTGTGGAATGAAATATTAATAGCAAAAAAAAGTAAAATAAAACCCTGCACTGTGGTGATGGTGCTGGTGTTCAGTCACCTATCAATGTCAACGAAGCTTACGCCAGCGCGTAGTGTGGGCAGGATGGGGAAGCATACTACTCGATGTCTCGACGTTCTTCACCGGGGCATAGAGGAGGACGATAGAAGCTCAAGGTTTAGAGGGTGCTGAAGCTTTGATATTTTTTTTTTACTAGCCAATCAATCATAATAAAAATCATTACAGTGCGCCGTTGTGTATACGGTTTGCTCGCGGTCGGTTGTAGCGTTCGGTACATGCTGGCTGCTCGCGCCCATCAGCTACTAAAACTTGCCCAGCGAAAGAGAGGCGATCGACGAAGCGCACAGACAAAATGTCAATCATTATGCAATCGCAAGTGGTTGAGAAATTTTACGTGCATCGGAAGGCCCTTTTATTCGAGCACGTGCACAGATGCAAATGTGCCATCCTCCCCTACCATTCCCACCCGTCCGTGGCGTATCCCCAGTGACGAGGAGCTTGGAATGAAACATGCAATAAAAGTATAAAATTGTTTAAACGTCGTTGTTTCTGAGAAAGAGCAAGCAAAAAAAAAAGCGACCCGAGGCCTTCTAAACACTGTTGAGCAGAGTGTGTGGTTTTGTGACTCGTGCTCACAGATCAAAGTTCTTTTCGGTCAGTCTGAGCTTCAGCATTCGTCCCCCCTTGCCTCCCGCCCCCATCCCGTGCCGAGGTCATCTGTTTACGATAAGCGGTGTGTCATGCGATGGTGCGGATCATTGCGTCGCTGTGTGGCCGCACGAACGCATAAATGGGGCCCATCGTGGCGACAACGATGTCATGTGTGCAAGTAAGTGCACATTTGTCACCACCACCACCACCACCACACTGCAGCACAGGCCCAATAATCTGCTGCTAAAGTGCAGCTCGCTGCAAGGAACACAAACGAATGAGCAGAAACGCAAAGACATGTGGGCAACGGGGCAACGGTGTGCCATTATTTAATCACTGCACTTTTTGTCCCGTCCTGCTGTACGGTCGCGTTTTGGCTTGGAGCTGGCAAGGACCGGGCGGCAGGTGGCAGATGATGTTTACGTTTTTAGGCACGACAGACCGGCCCCGTACCGCCCGTTTCCGTCCGTCTAATCCATCAGCGGCGCAAAGATCGGCGCATCGTGACGGCATACCTTTGACGGAGCGCGGCGTGCATGGCGCCTCCTTCAATCCATGCGTGTGCAAGCGTGCTGTGGAAAAGCTCCCGCAATCCCGCACAGCACACCACAAACTTGAGCCATCACTTGAACGTGTACACAGTGCACACGAAGCGAACAAGAAGATGATGGTATCGGTTGCGCGTGCGTGCGTGCGTGCGTGCGTGCGTGCCGGTCGAACAACGACGATGACGACGTGGCAAAACGGATGATCGCGGTGCGGACATCGGACGGACGCACGTTTTTCGTCATCTGGTCCGGTGTTTGTCTCCACCGGCACCGCTGCGACTGTTTGCTAAAGAGATGTTAGCTAATTTTATGCAATCGACGGTTTATGCAGCTTTGAATGATGCGCGCATTCACTGCACGTTGGCGGCAATGGTTAGGGGTTTTGCCGGAGCCCATGTTGGAAACACACTCACCAACGTGGAAATTATGCTGCTCGAGGGACAGTGGCGGAATGTTGAAGGCTGAAATCCATCACCCCCCCCCCCATTGGTTGGACGTCCGTTTAGACAACATAATTCAACACGTGCGCTTCATTAGCCGAGTGACAAGATTTACCAATATGTTGCCAAAAGGATGCATGGTTTTTGCAGCATTAGCTTTTGCAAGGTGTATGCAGAAAAGGTAATAGAAATTAAAGTTGTGTTGCGCAATTACTCGCCTTGGCAGGAGGGTTACGTGGAAACTGAAATTATTCTTAACAAAACAACAAAAGTCACTCTACTGTGAACAGTATGATTGGTAGCTGCATTTCAAACTGAGCATAAAAATAAGGAAATAAATATTTAACTTTCGCAGTTAAAAATCACTTTAAAATATATTAAAATACAGAAGAAATTTACATACCTTTAATTGCTTGCCAATAATAAAATTTCGTTGTACGTTTTTCATCACCAAAAATGAATTAGTTTTAAAGGGTTTCGCATGTTTTTTGTTCCCTAAAATTGTTGGATGGTTTTGTACTTTTTTAGATCTGTACCAGGATTTATTGAGCGTTTATAAATATATTTTTTAATTTTGATTGTTCCTTAAGATTTCACGTTTAATTTGAATGTAAAATTGCATCGTTTCCTTCGATTTTATCACTAAAATTTATCTATAATTTGTGCGCTGTAAGCTAATCAGGATTTCAACGTATACATTTCTATCAAATATAAATAGAAAGTTACTGGAAGAACTAAACGCACATATTCTCGTTTAAAAAATGCAAACAAAAAAGAGCAGAACCCCTGCAGGATGAATAATACCTTAAGCTCGGATTACAGCTCGAGTGAAAATGATCGTGAAATTTTGGGAGTTTTAGATTTATTTCATTAAATAATAATCAATATCACGCTTATCGTACATCAAAGGAAAGGAAAGTCAATTTAGACCAACCAACTATTTAGACTATAAAAAATGTTACAATAATTTATTTATAATACATTCACTTGTGATTCCCCGATATGTTCACCATACTTGTTTGCCATATTCTGATTGATATTTAATGAAATATAGTTTTAAAAAAAACCCTAAATTTCACGCCCATTTTTACTCGAGCAGTAACTCAGGGTTTAAGTTGAAAAATCTACATCGCTGTACCACATTTTCCCTTCACCATCACATACTGATTGCTTAAACATACTTCAATCTTCAAGCAAGAAGGAATTTGCCCAGACATTGGCAATGATCAACTAACAGTATTTTGAACGATTTTTATTTTTATTTCCACCAATGGAATAAATGTTACAGGAAGTTATTGAAGAAAACATTTATTTCAACAGGTGCTTTGCTTAAAAATGATCGTAGTATTTAAAAACAACACACACACACACACATACACATGATCGTACATTTGACAGTACAATACAAATTTACAAATAATCTCCAATGCTGACGTATAGGTCCCTAGGACTAGCAAGTCTGGAATGGTGAGTAGTGCCGTGAGCGTCAGTTGAACAACGGTCCCCGGCGACACTTTACCCGGCCATACAACACACACACGTCGAAGGTGTTAGAGTCGTAAATTAGAATTCCAAATTTACCCCTTCCCCGATCGAACGGGGTGTGATCGACCCCCATCGTCACTGCAGCTACCCCGCATGGAAAGGTGTCGGCAGTGAGAGATCTGCGTGCGTGTGAGTGGAGTTCTCCGTTTCCGAACAGCAGCAACAGCAGCAGTAGCAGTAGCAGCTGTCCCTAACTTTGAACGCTACTGAATATGCTCGCGCTACTTAACCCACATTTCGTGCAGGCGCGCTTCTCTTATTCGCGCCTTTTTGCGCCTCCCCGCCACAGAAGTGTGCGGCGAGTGTAGATGCACCCTGGCTGAATGAATTGGAGGAGCTCGATGTGACGGTTGGTTTCCGCCTTCCATCTCCCAACCCCCCTACTTTACTAACCCCCTCCCAAACCCCCATGTTTCGATCGGGTGGGGAAGGAAAAACGGCACCACTGCGGGCTGGCTAGCAAAAGTGCAAATGTATGCTAAACCCGAAACCGAACCGCGCGGCGTCGCGTCGGCCCCGTGCGATACGGGCCTGTGGGAGCTTTATATGCTGCCGTTTGCTTATTCCTTGTTGCGGGATTGAGTGCTGGTTCGAACAACACACCGGCGGTTCGAGGGGGACGATGCTCACCGGCCAGAGGAACTATGCACATCGGCCAACGGTAGGGAGGACGACCTGGAGTGTGTGAGTGGCTCCGTTCTGGTCGATGCTGACTAAACCGGGGCTAGCCGAGCACCCCGATGCTGCACCACCCCCTCCACCTGTGGTGCCGAACGCTCCCTGCCACCGGTCTACTCTGCCCCCCTTTGCGAGCTGGTGGTGATGCCCCACACTGTGTGGTTTTGTTTAGTACGTACATGTTAATTAGAATGCATCACGAGTTCGTCTAAGGGTTATATAAATTTTCATAAACATACATACATTTGCCAGCGCTGATCTAGCGCCGACTCGACACATTTGGTCGTATTTTAAATAATTCATAACACTCACCACCCGGGCGAAAGGGATGCGAACGCGCCACACTTCCTGTGCCCGTTCGGTTTCTCGGATCGGCTTTCGGGCGAAGAGAAGATGGCTGTTTACTTCAGAGCAATAGGCTAAGTGCACGGTTCTGTGACCAGAAGTTGATGTTTCTAGCAAAACAGCATCCCCCCGCATCTTGACACTAAAAAGGTTAACCCCCCTCCCTCCCCCAATACAAACAAGGACTGAGAGCGTAGCGTAGTAGATCGTGCTACCATACTAATGTGTAAATTAACCATCTCAGAGATGCAACCGGTCGCGAGATGATTCCAAAAGCACGCATTTGAAAAGGAGAACAGAACAACAGCCTAGAGAACATGCCTCTCCGAAAGGTTTGGAGCAGATTGTGAAGAGAGAAGACAAAAAAAAACCAGACGTACGCTAATGTACACGTCAGCTTCGTGCTACAACAATCACCCTTGCTTAGAAACAAACAGCACAAACTGCGCCGAAACGTTTTGCAAGTACCTGTACGATTATTTAGCGTAAACGACGTTTTGTCGTGCATCCCCGAGCACTGGGCATAGTTTATTGCCGTTTCCGTGGACGGAAAACTGTTTTAAAGTTACACCCTACACCATTGACGAACCCAGTGTAACTGTATCGCATTGTTGTAGATAAGATAACGATTTGCTCTGATAGTGATAGCATCGGAAGATCAATAAGCATGAAAAAAAAAAGCTAAAATAATACATCATATTTTTTACAAATTGTTTCTGCGTTTCAAATAAAACGCTCGTAGGAATTTTGTTTGGTAGATAATGTGGCATTTGTTGTGACATGATGATCATAGGAATGGTCCTCTAACTTGAGCTACCACTTGATCCCAATGCAGAGATTCCATAACGTAAGCAACGGTATAGTGTTGAAATTGGGTGGTTGAGAATCCCGCCTAAAGTACAGCCAAATTGGTCCCGATGATCCTCACACTGTTGAAAATGTTTTGTTGTGTGTTTTTTTTTT
>KI921151.1:5064-17890 GCA_000473525.2 Anopheles melas | reverse complement strand
AAAAACCCTCTGCGGGTTTACATTTGCATCCAATCGTTTTATGTATGGGCTAAATATTATCATAAGGCAAAATTTTGATAGACATCCTTGAGCGGTAAGAGCGGTGGAATACAGTCAACGCAGTGACCGGTAAGTGCATGGAATGACTTTGGTGCAACGAAACGAAAGTCGGAACCGTCGGTTCCATGCGTACGCAATCGAAAACAAAACCCCCTTCCACAATCTACTCACCCGGCGGTACGGTTTAAGCTCTTCCGACAGCAGATGATGTATTTTGGCATCCGTTAAGTCTTTCTTCGAGGGATTGTAGTCCAGCTCCTGCATGTCCAGGTTGCGGGTCGAATTTTCCAGGTTCGTAAAGCTAGGGCTGTGGAACGCAATCGCAGGATTGATGGGAAACGTGGTATAGATTGAAAGAAGCACAGGTTAACAATGATCCACACGATCCTAGCAGGGAACAATCAACACTGGCACACTCTACACCAACAATACGAAACTAATAAAAAGATGCATGTACTTCAAACTAAAGATAACGTGTACTTAAGATAAGCTGAAATGCTCAGTTCGAGCCATTGCACAAGTGTACAGTTTATAGCACAGCACTGTTGATTTGCTGTGTTTTGCTGCGCAATTTGAAAACTGATGCTTTAAGTGCAGTGAATATGTTACACAATTTGCCGCAAAATTGGGTTCGAACGCTGTTTAACGGAGCTATTACTGGCAGAGCGCTGCTGTGGGGACAAAACACTACGAGCTAGCAAACGTTACACGCAAAAAGCACACTTTAGCGCAGTACTTCAACATGTACAGGGGAGAAGATAAACCAACAGAAAAAAAACCAAGATATCCGATACCAATCGGCTGTTGAGCACTGCCACGACGTCTCCAGCCAGCGAGAGTGCCGAACCGTAACAGTGAGTTGGGAAGGAAACAAAATAATCAAAAGAAAATTAAATCAAACAAAACAACGTATACACACGCGCACACGTGGAGTATGCAGAGGAGTATGGAAGGGAGAGAGAGGGCATGCATCGATCAATTAGTTTCCCGTTACCATGTGCCGAGCATTGTGGCGCCGCACCTTCCGCCGAAGTAGGACGTGTAGTTTCTAAATAATGCACTCATTGATTCAGTTCCAGACATTTGTCCGATGGTGGATGGGTTGCGCCGCATGTAGTCCATGGCGTCGCGCATCGTTAGCTTAGAGTAGGTTTCCAAAATCTTCGGCTCCGGACCCTGGCGGTAGCGGGGGAAGAGAAAGAAATCGAAACATGCACGCATTAAGAGCGAACCGCGCCACAGTGTGTCCATGCATTTTTAATGCCGCACACGTCGTATCGCTGTTACCTGTAAATTCTTGATCAATAATGGACGAATGAACCTATTGTCGAATCTCTTAAACTTATCGCGTATATTGTAGTTGCCCGTCTTGCCCACGATATCCTCGATGCCGGCCATCATGTGATCCATAAACTGGGGAAAGCGGAAATACCCAAAAGAGATGGTAAGATTCGTGCCAGCATAGTGCATGCGGTGGAACAAGTGTTTTGACACCACCACCAGTACCACCACCTACCCGCTCATGGATGCGCTCGTTCATGGTCGGTTTCCGCTTGCTCGAGCGCTTCACGTTCAGTATTTTGACTAGCGGTTTGATGGTGATACCCTGCAGGAACACGGTAAAGTAAACGACCGCAATCGTCGTCGTCAAGAACATTGGCTGCAGCGGAATGTGATTCACGTCCACCAGCAGCACCAAAGCGAACGCAACGGCTCCACGAAGGCCTAAAAATAGGGATTTGAAAACATGTATGTATATATCGATGCGACACAGTCTTCGGTTATTAAGGCACGTGTTCGAGATGCATTCCTTACCTCCATAAGACATAACAAATTGATCTACTTTTGTAAGCTTGTGTATTCTAAAACGATTCGCTAACGCTGACAGTATCAAAACACCTGGTGAAGGAGAAAGAAAAAAGGAGAATAATGTATAGTGCGACGTAACTTTTTCCCACCCACCCTCTATCAACACGTACCTAAAATTCTATACACCGAACAGAAGATTATTGTCAGCAAAACGAACCAAGTGTTCCACACATGTTTGTTGTTAACAGTGGCCACGCCGAGGAACATAAAGATGATCGTTTCCGCCGAGGAGGACAACATTTTCAGTGCATACTTAATGGTAGTGTGTGATTTGTGCGACACATTCTGCTCGACGTAGTTTTTCATCGTTATTCCACAGAAGGTGATACTGCGAGCGACGGGGATGGAAAGAAACGGGAAGGCAGTGGGAAGAACATATAATAATTGTTAGTAACTAACGGCAGAAGAAGGAAGGACGCAGAAGGCCTTGTAGGACACGTGCAAGAGTTCAAGGTTTATCCTGGAACTTGTAATTTGTAGCAAATTGTACTCAGTTGCAATTGTATGCAATCAAATGCAACGCATGAAGTCATTATTATCATTACGTAAATGTACTCTGTCATCCTTTGCCACACTGCACTAACGAGTTGGCACTCTTAAAAAGGAACAAATGAGACCACTATGCTCCACAATGGATTACGTGGATCATATTGCGATGGTAGCAGCAGCATTTCGCTCTCCATTAGTTATCAGTGTCGATTGACTCGATTGCTGCTAGACAAAGAAACACGCTCAAACTTACGCCAAGATACCGCTCATGTGGAAAATTTCCGCATTCAAGTACGCTAGATAAGCCATCACAAAGATGAAGATCGGTTCGATGACGCGCACGTGATCGGTGAATCGTGTCACCAGCCCGGTAAGGAAGCCCCAGATGACACCTGAAGAATGAAGAAGGGGAGATATACAATCCAGCGCAAACAACCATTAAAGACACGTGGCACTGGGTATTGACTGTTGCAAGACTCTTGAAAAAGAACATGGCCAAATACTCACCGATAATGGTACCGCCGAGTGCGACCACAAAGAATGACGCAATGCCCGACACGATATCGACCGCGATGATTTCGCTAGCACCAATCTCGTTGTACACCTCGAACATGTGATACATAACGACCTGGAGGAGAGGTGAGGGGGAGAGGGACAACCCAGAAGATAGTAGGTTAGTAGTGTCACCAAAATGTCTAACCTGTCAGTCTCCCTCGCGCATATACGTACCGTGACAGCATCGTTTAGGAGCGATTCACCAAACACCACGATGTAGAGGACCTCGTTCACGTGAATCTCCTCAAAGACGGCGAGCACCGCCACTGGATCGACGGCCGCGATCAGCGACGAGAAGAGGAAGATGTGCAGGAACGGCAGGTCGACGCCGAAGATGCCGGTTTGACCGCAGGCCCACAGCGACCCGCCGATGGTGGCGATATTGAATATCGTACCGATCACAGCCATCAGCAGGATGGTGCCAATGTTGTCGAAGAACATGCGGTTCGGCATGAAGTAGCCCGCGTCGAGGATGATCGGCGGCAGCATGTAGAAGAAGAACGTGTTCGGTGTCAGCGGTGACACGTGCAGGTTGGTGGCGTACCGCAGCAGCACCCCGATGATGACGCCGACCACGATCAGCAGGCAGGACTCGGGAAAGATGCGGCTCAGCTTGGGTGTCATGTGGAACCCTGTGCGAAAGAGCAAGATTAATAATTATTTATACGTTCATTACTAGATGTTTAAGTCTAAAATATGTAACAAAAAGAATGAAACAGAAATGGATAACTTTAACGATTATAAACCAAAACCTGTTAAACATTTCCACTACTACTACCTTTTTCAGTTAACTTGAGTAGAACTCAGTTCTTTTCTCCCCATACTGTCACGTGTGCACGGCTAGGATAGAAAGCATACAAAAAAGATTCTCCAGAATAATTACAACCGGATTACAATGGCCATCATCACAACAATTAGATTACTTGTCACTGAGTATGCCTCTTCGTCTGCAAATCTTAGAAAATTCGCTACTTCTGTCGCGAAGTTAATCAGCGGGGACATAGACTCTCCCCAGACCCGCTAGAAAAGCTGAATTTCTATACTCCTGAACGACCTCTCAGGCCACGTGAGCTGTTAAGACCCACGTTCTCAAGATCTGCACATTCCTATAATGCGCCTATAAACCAAATGATAAAAATTTTCAACAAATACCAAAGATTCTTTGACTTCAACATTAGTATAAACCAGATCAAAATCAATTGTCTCTTGTTTGCATCAATGAGCGCTGTAACTAAGTTTATAGATGAATTAAGTGTTTAGTATAAAAGTAAGTGTCCCAGCAAGGCTATGCAAGATACTAAATGGCAAATCAACAAATAAACCTTTACAACTGTATTCCTTTTTCAATAGTCCTTGACCTTTGCTTTGTTTGCCACCTCACATATCGTTGTGTTAGTGCCTGTCTCATGCGTTTGCACCCTTTTCCCTACTTCAGATAGTTCTCCCAATCCAAGTAGGCTAGACTATCGGAGAGGGAAGAACAACACAGTACAGCAGCACCACAGTGGCACACCATCCCCATTAAGGACGACAACGTTTTGATCTTAGCGCGTCATGTACGGTTCCAGAGTTCTTCAGATTCGTACATTGCTCTGCAACGGCCCCCTCACCACATACGGGGCCATATAATCCCGTATGGTTTTCAAACTACAGCACCCACAGCATGGGTGAAAGCACACTTGATTCAGCTTTAAGTCCTTTTTTCAAGTGCATATTGTTCGATAGTTCAATCCAGCTTCGCCCACTGATCCCGCAAGCGTGAGAGCTTTTCTCCCGCATTTACTCACGTTCGGGGTGGTGGTAAAGTGGCGTGCACTACAAGTGCACCATTTTGCAATAGGCGCCAGCGTGATAAACAGTGACATAAAAATAACAAAGCAGTATCAGCATCACCTCTCAGCTGTGTGCGGTCGGTTTTAAACGACGGAAAAGTGACCCCATCGTTTGCCATAATGCATTATGCAACGGCACGACGTTGGTAGAACGGTGGCTCACGCTCGGTAACTAATAGCATTGAGCCCGGTGATGTGAGCAATTGAGTTAACGGCGAAAAGATACGGTTCTGTAACGAAATACCGTTGGGAAGATGTTTTGCGGTGACAGTGGCGACGGTGCACGAAACTGTAAACAACCGAGATGTAAATTTTTCCGCCCACGTCCGAAGTCTTAAAACGGAGATAGCGGCAGGTGCCAATTGCTGACCGTGAAAACAGTTTCAGTTTAATATTCATCATGCATACCGCAACTGGGTCCATGAAGCGGCCTTAATCGCCTATTAGAGTATCCCGTAAGTAAAAAAACAATGCAGTAACAATATTAACGTTTATCTCTATTTCAAAGCACGACTTATCATGTTAAGTACATGACAATTGTATAAACGATGATAACGAGCGTTGATAGTGTGGATCATTTATGGTTAAAAAAATCAATCACACTTGTTTACATGTGATAGACTTACAATTTGGGTATCGCTTCAATAACCAGGGATACTAATAATGAGTTCATTTAAAAGGATAACACGCAATACGGCTCGATACATCCCACTATGACAAAGCCTTCATAGGATCTAATTGCGTTGTCAGAAGTGTGATTGAACAACAGATTGAAGTCACCAAGAGCACCAAGTGTTGAGATGAAAAGCAATTAAAATTTTCTGCCACTAACTCATCAAGTCGATCATGGGACATGCTCCTTGCCAATCGTTGCAGGCACCAGACTTTCAGTACTGATCCCCGGTTCGATCGGTTCGCCACACACCACCGGTACAAGCTGGATGAAAGTTCCAGATTCATCGGATCGTGTGCTCACCCTACTTGAGCGAAGCAGACGGCGTGAAATTGAAGCCCAACTACATCCCCAATCACTACGCTTCCACCCTGCGGGATTCGGGCCGCCTTAAACTATGCGTTAATATACCGGCCATGTTGCTGCCTTTCAATTTCAATCATCATCTACTCGGCTCGGCACACAGCTCGAAAACAATTCCGGAACCCCAAGTGGACAACCAAGACCGAGACACGGGCGGTCAGCCTCTGAGTTTGCGGTTATCGTTCGGACCGGAGAGTTCATTAAACAACCCAGCGAGTGTTGCGCACTTTACATCAAAACACTCCTCCCTACACTCAATGGAAGGGAAGAGTAGGTTCGGTACTAATTGGAGGAAATAAAAGTGAGACCTGCACCCGATCTAGCGTAGAGTTATGAAGCGTATTGGATGAGTTATGGAATTTATATCTGCACCCATGGTACGACGACGCGTTCAAAGCACCGTTGTGCGACCGTTAAAAGCAATCGTTGCAAAAGATTTGCTTTGATTGGTGTTGATTGAAATTTGATTAAAGTGTGAAGGATTGTTCTTATGTATTGTATTGTTGTGCACGAAGAACACGCTGATCAATTTGGGGTTTCGCAACTGATCGCGGCAACTGATTCTTCTTCCAAGAAACGCAGCAGTGTCGAAATTGAGATTTAATTAATTGGTTCATAATTTATTGCAAATAAACTTGGTCCATTGCCAAACGACCTGAATTGAATACTTTACACAATTGTTTATTTTTTTAGCGAATAACTACTTCTCATTTTATTCAGGAATAACGCTGTTACTTCCTCCGTGTTGTCAAATAAAACTGTTAAGCATCAAATAATCTACTATTTTGTCTTCTTCTTGCCACGGAAGAGCATATCAACATTGGATTTGAACTACGCCCGACCTGTACAAGAACCGAAACGTCTACCACTAGGTCACCCAGCCATGGATTATGGCAGGGCATCAAATAGCTATAAAAATAATTGGGTTGCTTTGGTTAGTCTCTATTTTCCGCGTTTACCAGTAATAACGAAACCTGGTCACGCATGGCAAGGGAGTACTGTACTATTAACCAAAGCTTGTAAGTTTAAAAAAAAGAATTACTGCTCAAACATATCATTTTAATCGAACTATTAAATGATAGCAGTATCTAAACATTCTAAAACTTTGTTAATATTTAACTGTGTTTGTCTTACTCTATTGTCGAAGACCATCCGTAATCTATTGCAAGTCAGAAACGTTGCTGTCCTCCGCAAACCAATAACAGATAATCAACCACTATCAAGCAATTATTTGCACGAACTTCGCAACATTCACAAAACAAAACAGACAAGACGCCATTATGTGTTCAACAACAAAAACACGATGCAAATTAGATTTAACAGTTGTCAGAGTGTTCCGAGAACGAGAATCGACACACAAAAAAGCTAAAAAAAACGACGCCTTTACACCTTTAAAGGCCCGTTATACAACACCCCGATCGGAAATCGTGCATTGCATGATGATGACAGGCATAGAAATCGTGAGATGATCTATGCATTCTTAACAGTCGTATTTGAATTGTCTCTCGTCTCTCGAACGGTCACCAAAATGGGTCCACCGTGTTGCGAAAACGATCATTAACCGGGACCACCACCACCAACTAACGTCAATCGCGGTGCAAATGCTGGCATTCCTCTTACAGGACACTAATTGGAAGATGGATGCCACACCACCACCACCACCACCAGATAAACAAAATAAATCAAGATTGAATGATGCATTGAAAACTGTCCCGGGTGGTGGTGGAACGTGTATCGAGATGGGCGGGAGAAAACAAGGTAAAATTAACGTGGCCTTTTAATTGGCTTAATGTTTGGCAAACAGCTTACGCGATACTCTGATAAGACTTCGATGATTTATGTCTTACCGTAAGGGATTAAATAAGCCTATAAGGTTTTTAAATCAATACTTTTCATTTATCCATTGATACAAGCAACATCTTTTAATAGGGAGCAATACAAATTGGAAAAATCCCACCGATATGAGCCTTCTTTACCATTAAACTCATATTTATGGTTGAATTAATCCACCATTCACGAAGATATCACACAGCCATCATTCACCCATCTCTGTGGTGCTGTTTCGCATCTGCTTGGTTTCTGTATTTCAACGAATACTCACAGTACCCTCACAACAGTACTCAATTGCACTTGAACAGGCACTGATTTGTGATTGTGCTTGCAAATGGAATTTAAAAATGCATTTCGCCTGCGTGCAGCCCACACATAGCCGCCCCTGGTGCCAGCTGCCTTGGAGTCGGTGGAAAATATAACACCAAACTGGCACGACACTTCAGATTGATTTCGTATTAATAAACAATGATCGAATTGATGCGAGAGCTAACGATGCCAATTCAATGCGAGATCGAGCTGGCTCGGCTGCCCGTTCCATCATCCGGTCAGTGGCCTTAATTGGTTTTTATCATAGAAATATTGCGTGCTGTTTCTCCCCATCTAGGACGACAAATGGGTGTTCCTTACTTTAAAGTGTACCACTTCACCAACGGCTGCTGAAATAGGCCAATGCTTTGCGCGAATTCCAGACAACGTGGTAGAGTTTTCATACGTTTTTTTAATGTTTTATTGGCAAACTAAATTTAACATAATCTGGGCTGGAGTGAGGCAATTGAGAGTGTACAGTGAAAAAAAACCGATAATTTTCGCTTTGTCTTGAACTGTTGATATTAATAAAACATTTGACAAAACTGTTTGGAATTGTTTTACTTGCTACCTTTGTCTACCTTTGTCTTTACCTTAATTGTAAAATAAAAAAGCCATTTAACAACCTTCTATCTAAATATGTGTTTCAGTTACATAAACATGTAAAAAAATCTGTTAAACAGATTCCCTCTGCATCTGTTTGCCATAAATGCAGCAGAAAATGTGATAAAACAAATCAACAAAATTCTTCCCTCCTCTGCAAACCAAACGATGTACGACTATTTGCTTGCCGTTTGTTACACGGAACGATCGTCTGGATCTGGATTTGCAAGTCACTGAGAGGTAATCGTAAGTATAATAAAAAAAAATACACATCATAAACAGCCATATACGCCTAGCATTAGTAGTGTGTCTGCCGCTTCAAAGGGCAGCTTCAGGCGACATCTTTGGAGAGATGAACGAAAACCGTCGTCCGAAATGGTTCCAACAAGAGCTATTTTTACTACTCTCAGAATGATGTTGACGGCGTTGGCGGAATGAGCAGGCGTTACATGTTTTGCGCGTAACTGCTGTTGTGGCGTAGCAACGCAATTTTCTCGTTCGAAAGGATTCTGTACATGGAAAAGTAGATAATACTTTAAAGCAGGAGATGTTATGATTCTCCGTATTTAATAATTTAGTTTCATTGAATCATCATTCAACTAATCATGGTCTTACCATGTACCTTAAGGCTCATTGGGGCAATTTAACGAGAAAATAAACAACTGCTTTGGAAAACTCTGGTCAATATTATTTCTTAGAAACACGTGATTGATATAAGCTGCAACGAGTATAAAATTCTCGATATTTCACAATCTTTCAACATAAGATGTCCTACTTTAACATAATGGATTAAAACCCCCACGTGAATCCATACAAGCCGTACTGACTCTTGGTTATGAATACTCCAACAAATCCCAGAATGCCAACCGTTTCTTTTAGCCAAGTGAAGCAACTACAACACATTTACATAGCTCTATACAGCAATGATGCTCGCTTGAAACCAGCTGGCTGAAGAAACCTTTGAGTCAGAAGTTGTGTGATTGTTTATTTAGTATATTGCAGAGTCAACCCTTAACATATTATGAAACGCAAGAGCACAATCTTTGGAGTAAACCATGCTGAAAGTTAGTCATAACAAAGCAATGACTGCTGACTGGATATAACCGACCCTGAACCATGGCGCAGAAATCAGACAGCCGTCAGCTGAGAAAGGAAAATTGCTCTTATCGTGCAACAGAGCAGCAACAACAAAAAAAAACCATATTGTTGTACCATTTCTCTACAAACTGCAGCCGTGAACAGTGTTTAACAGCATGTAATTCACAGCAGAAAACGGAAACCAAAAAAAAAACATAAATCGATAACTCCAACCCAAACGAAACGCTCATTCTTAGTAATAGAATCCCGTTCCTCTCCGAGTGCAATGGATGGACTTACCAATCTTTGCTATGCTGGCGGACAGAATCCAGACGCCGATCACGAACGGTGTTTCGACGCGGGAAAAGTCCACCTGCGATACGGGATACCGCTCGACGACGTGTTCGCCCCCGTGCTCGCCGCCCTCGCCTTCGCCGACCCGGCCATGCCCGAGCGCCGTATCCTCCGCCTCGTGGCCAGCGCCGCCGTCCGCGGACGGTGCGGTCGATGCGATGATGGCCGCCGCCTCGGCAGAACGTTTTAATTGACTCGCACTCGTTAGCGATCCGCTGCTGGCATCGAACGCCAGATCCAGGGGCGATAATTGACCGACCGGCTGCAGATGGAGAGGAAGAATAAGAAGAAGAATACAGATAAAAACGGTGTGCGATGCGCAAACGGAAACTGCAGTCATTAACGCGAAAAATGAGAACTTTTGTTTTTCGCTTCCCGAAATATTCTGATTACATGGTCCAGGTGAGGAATTTGAGATCATTATCTAGCTACACCCTGAAACACGGTTAATATACAAACAATGAAGTTATGCATGAGGTATCCAGGTATCCTGATAGTCTGTTGGGTAGACGCACTGACACCTACATCCATGTATCGAAATAAGCCACAGAATACTTTCAATCTGGCTTAGAGGGGAACTCCCGTATGTCGCTCTGACAAAAAGAAGATGAAAAGAACCGTATATAATTCCTCTCTTGCTTCGTTATCAATATTTAAAAACAAATCGTCTATTAGAGATGCTTATCCAACAATTGACACCTTGGCAAAGTTGAAAATCTGAGCCCAAGTACTCAATAAAATTCGCATCAATCAATTATTTATCTTGTGCACTCACTAATTTAACAGCAATTAATTACCTCTGATTAAAACAATTGCATGTATCGTCATTCTCTATTTCCCTAACAAATTGCTCGTTTGTGTGAATTTTGATTATCAGGCGTCATTTCCTAATATCACTTTTAGCCTAAGGAAAATACCCAAAATGATAACTGTTTCAAAAGCCGCTCCTATCTCCTACATGGGACTCCGCATCTAGCCCCAAATACTACTCAAAACCTCATCGATCAACACCACCACGCAACCGAGCATTGGGCAAATCGTTCCTGTCGCCTGGCAAAGCGTATTATCAGATATGCATTCATCATCTTGTACTCTGGGGTGTTGGGTGGTAGCCCAGCTATCTTTCGAAATATGGGCCATTCCGGGACCCGGAGACTCGGTGTCCATTGACGCGTCTGCCCATCACGCGTTCTGCACGAGACGGAAACAGCAATACTCTATCTCTTATTGGCGCAAACAGCTCTTTATCTATCTTTATGCCCACAAAATACAAGCCGAATGTAAACAACACGGGGAGAGATTGCCATCTAGCTGCACGGTTTTGGTAGACCATGGTATTTGGATTAGGGTTCCCAGTAGGAAATACAACGCAAAGCTATTATCGGTTTGCGGAAGAAATCGTTTCAATTAGTCAACTCCAATTCCCGGCACTCGTTGTTCGTATGATGAGAGTGCATTTAACGGGAGACAAAACACGGCAGACAAGGCCTTAAAATTGCATAATCGTGCTATAAATGGCATCAATGGCGTTTCAGGCTATGACGCTAGCAACAGTTTCAACCTGTCCGCACCAGATATCTCGTCGACGTCGACGTGCCTGGCATAACGGGAGAACTCTAACATCTTCGTGTCGTCAAACTACTGGCGTGAAGAAGCGTTGCAGACGTGTGCGTCAGTGCTGATAACCGGCGTTGCTGCCGCTGCTGTACGCTCGGAAGATAGAATCTGACAACGTCCAAAAATGATAATGATAGTCGCACTTGCACAAGAACATCTTTTAGGTCAATAATGACTTAAAATCCAGGCCAAGGATTCTCGAAACAAGTCTGCTGGACACTTTGATGTGTACCGTGTGAAGAAGATTGTGCGGGGGACTGAAAAATGTCTCTGTTGAAGCCACTTTTCAACAAGCAAACAATCGTCTTGTATCGTTAACTATATTGATCTACTTTCCGGTGCCTCCTGCGACATCTCTCATACCCCTCCTAACAGCGACTGGAGCAGCAAACGTTATTTGTTACATTTCACGCATCTTCATTAGCGCTTGGACGGCTGGGAGAAAGAAACAAACACTTACCACCTTTTCGCCGCTGGCCGGTGCGCTTAGGTTTGGCCTAGCTAGAACGAAGGCATTGTGGGACAGCAAAGCACTGCAGAACACTACGTATATACACAGTCGGCTAAGCCGCGGCGGCTGTTGCACCTCCCGCCAGCCACCCCGGCCGGCCTGGCGTAGCTTTAATAACACTTGACCCGTACACCACATCACGATGGTAGCCAGCAGGCACGACAATGACGACGACGACGACGACGATGGTAGGCCACCACTTCGACTCGCGTCCGTGAGTTCCTTTGCGGGTGCTGGTAGCGTCACCAAGCGGCTGTTAGCACCACCGCCACTGTAGCAAGTGTCGTTGTACCACGACCCTTCCTCGGTGGGCGTCGTCAACAGCGTCCTCTGCTCTTGCAAACAGTCGTCGTTGTTGGTTGGTGGCCTGCAGGCACGGCGCGATAAATTAACCTCCTGCTTCAACGTCACAGCCATCGTCGCCCTTTTCTCGCTGTACGGTGTCGAGCTGTCAACAGTGGTTGATGTGGGGGCACACGGGCACACCCAAGTGCAAGATCCTGTAACCAAGAACCAAAAACTTTCGCCTCACGGCCACCTCACGCGCAGCCCAATCGTCCTCGCTCGTGACACAGTGTGGACACAGTGTAGGAATGGAACACTGGGCCGCATGCACAATCCGTTCGCCTGCTGGTTGTGCTGTCTACACACACACGTACACTTATGCACAAACACACACACACA
>AXCO02007134.1:0-18366 GCA_000473525.2 Anopheles melas | reverse complement strand
CAAGCTGTGGTGGTTGTGACCGGACCGGCCGACAGCGATAGAATATGAAGGAGCATAATTCGTAATCCGATAATCTTCACACTGGGTGCGGGTGGATTAGTGAATATTGAATGAATGTGTAGCTGTGTTTGTGTGTGTGTGTGTGTGTGTGTGTGTGTGTGTGGAGCGGGAGCGGGAAAAAGACGTTCACGCTGACACTGGCGCTGGTTGCCCAACATCGTCGCGCTGTCCCACGGAGTGCTGAATGCTGAAAATTGCTATCCCGTTGTAGGGAGAGGTATCATTTGATGGCATTTCCATTCCTGCTCCTGCTCGGTTGGCTCTGGAAGGCTTTATCATAGGATTTTCTTATATATATTTTTTTTGTATGCTGCTGCTACTGCGTTTGCCACTGCACAACTGTTTGCAGAAGGAAGTGATCTTCCCACGGCAAGCTCGCCGGTAGATACGATTAGAATGCGGGGATTTTAAAATATCCATCGTTTTGCTCTATTGATTCTCGGGGCGGCGTTTGCCACGGGAATGTGTGTTTTGGGAGATGGCATTATTTGTGGGATTGAGTTTGCCAGCTTAATAGGGGGAATGGATTGGATGGAAGCTTATTTGGTGTGTGTGTGTGTGTGTGTGTGTGTGTGTGTGTGTGTGTGTGTGTGTACGAGAAGAATTTATAGGATATTTTGGGAAGAGAAGAAACTACACAAAACGCTCTGGAAATTTGTTATGAAGCTAAACGTGTCGTCGTGCGGAATCACGTATCCTTTATCCAAACTCTCGAATGATGAGTTTCGTTACCCCGTGCAGCACAACACTGGCAAACGTAAGTTTGAAAAAAATATCACCATCACCATTGATCGGTAGTATTAGTTTGGGCTAGTCCGGAACTATCCCTGCCCGAAATCTGACCATTTGTAACGGTGCAAAAATTGATGGCATGAGGATAAAAATCTTTCCCGAATGTGCTTCCGTGCTTTTCTATCGGCGGCGAGTGCCCTCGGTGAAATGAAATTAATGTGTTTTCCCCGGACGTACGCTCTACCGGCACAGCTCGGCCAATCGATCGTTCCTCCCGTAATATTTCCTTCGATATTGGAGCACGATAATGGTACACCATGGTGGATGTTGTGTGTGTGTGTGTGTGTGGCGGGTTATCCTGTACAGTGTTGTCCCGAACCGTACCGTAGTAACTGTTGTGAGCAAGCAATGGAAACTCCCAAGCAGTCCCATGTGTTGTTCCAATCAGGATAGAAGGTGTGTGTAAGAGAGTTTTTTTTTCTTTTGTTGCTGCTAGTACCCATGCACACACACGCATATACATGCGCCGTGCCTACACTGAAATGCACAAAGCACAACAACATCTCATTAACAAGCAAATAGCTGCTCACCCACCACTAGGATTCAAAACCTAGTGGATCGTAGCACACTGGCTGGTAAATGGTGGCGTACTGTTGCGAGCCGGTGACGTTGGATAGTAGAATTTACCGACATCGTCTTACAAACGTACAGCATTGAAGGCAGGCAGCAGGACGCTACCGCCGTATCGCTTTTCGCCATTCCGATGCCATGCCAATTTGGCACGAAATGAAGTCGGGTCACGGGATCGACGTTAGTCTTCGATACATATCAATTTTCCCGCACCGCCACCAGGGCAGGGAAATGGGAACCAGGATTCGAAAAGCGTCGTTCGTTTCAGTGTGTGTGTGTGTGTATATTGCTTTCTTCGCGTACACGGGTGAAGTAGTTTGAGTGAGAAATAAGTGAGTTGAAGTGCAGTTGATGATAGTAATTTATTTCATTAATTAAGATTTCATCGACCGTTCAGTTGTTTGCCTGAAATCGGATCGTCGTGTTGTGCGCGAGTAGGGCGGGTGTTGCGGGCAGCACGCAGACGGGATAGCAATACGGAATCCGTGCACCGTATCATTCTAATCGGCAGCCGTGTTGATAGTTGATGGAATAAAATTTAGCAAGGTAAAAAAGGATAGTGAAACGCCAGCTCGGTTCCATTCGTGCGATTGCAGGGCTAAGAGGTAGGATAGTGTTGCTGAATTAATGCTCACTAGAGGCAGGCGAAATGAATCCGTGCTCGCAGGCGGTCACGGAGTAGCATCGCACAAAGGTTATCCTACCGAGTCGTTGTGAGAGTGGGGCGTGCAGGAGGCAAAGCGTATTATAAAGTTAATTGGAAAATGATACCGCTTTCGATCGTGATACGCGCGCGTTCTTCCGGTATAGCTCTATGCTTCAATTCGACATCGATTGAATGCTGACGCGTCTTAAAGCTTCCAAGTGCGGAAAGCGACAGAATTACGAAAACGTTACTGCTCCATTGCTTCAGCTTTCCACCCGAATGGAACGGGAACACGAACCTTTTGTTCCCGGGCAATGCGCGATATTGAATTTTGAAAAGGAAGAAATCGAACAAATCCAAGCGCGACTTTAAACGGCTGTGACTTGCCTGTGCCAATGTCGATGACTAATCCCACGGCTTCTACGCTACATTATTCATGAGAGCATGGAAAGTTAATTATGTTGCTTTTTTTTTTCGTCCACTCCCCAATGACCGCCTGCACGCTCGCTCCCTGCGCCAGTGGAAATATCGTTCGGGCGCACTCACCGTTGTTTGTATCGATAAGTCAGTGAGCGTATAAACATGCCACCACGGAGCGCTGCACCGGGGCCCGGCATTTTGCGCTGCTACTGCTGCTGTTGCTCGTGCGGGCTGCAGCAGTGACCGGTATGAATAATTCAGAACGGTGCTCCATCTTTCTGGGGTTTGTTTGTCGGGCTCGTTTCGCCCTGCTCGCTGACCGATTTCTCTTCTGGCGGGCGTGAAGGGAGGGAGCTTCTGGGAAGGTGGGCGTGTAGTTCATTTTGATTTGTACAGGGTTTAGAGGGTAAGGTTTTAACCGTGATTAGAAAACTAGTGTGCAGCTGCATATAGGTTGAAGGAAAAAAAGAAAAACTGTTCCTCCTGAAGTACAGTTATCAGGGGAAAATTGTAATACAATTTTGGAATAATTAATTTTAACAACATTAAAAATAGTTACATGGGACAAAGCAAAATAAAACTGTGCTCTACCGTCCAAAACTATAAACAATGAGTAGAACATACCAAAACTAAATACATTTTCGCAAGTTTACTTACTAGCTTTTAGTTTACTTGCTTAGGATTTAGTTTGTTAGTTAATAGGAACGCAGGCTGATGATGTCGTTCCTATTTCATATTTCACTTGACCGTGCAACCAGATATCCCGCCAAATGACGTCGTGCCGTAAAGCGTGAAGCCAAACTCGATGACATTGGATGACAGGTCCATACAAAAACAATCAATTTCATGGCAAACATTTTCACGGTATGTGTGGTATTTGGGCGCGTGAAAATTTTGGCATTTCATCGAATGTCATCGCACCATATATGATGATAGCTGGATACTAGAAGTGCGAATTCGTTCAAATGAACCGGATCTGTAAAGTGAACGAGTGAGACGAGAATCAGTTTTTGGATCATCGTTTCTCTGAGAGAAACAGAGGCGAATGATCGAATGCTCCAAGTGAGCAAGTGAACAGGTATCATTTTCAGATCACTTTTCTTCTCCCCCCAGATAGCAGAACAGACAAACGTACTAAAAACTAAATAAATAGATAAATAAATAAGACGTGGGAACGAACCAAAAAACTCTAGGAAGTGTACAAAAAAAAAATCGGGAAACAACCAAAAAACCTTGAGACCTTGCAAAAATGATATAGAGAACATACTGCAGAACGAGAACAGCACGAACGATTGAATAATTGATCCGATCAAAAGATCTGGATCACCTTTATGAATGCTTTTTTTGACACCTCTAGTACATACATTTAGGCGTGGAATGTTTCAGACATGTTGATTTTGTCTATTTTTTCACGCTTCATGGCGTGAAATTGTCTCGATATGTCTGGTGATACAGCAGAACTTTTCATTCGTTGCAACATTTGAGTGGATTCTCCGTTTAAGCGTGATAATTTGTGTTTAATATGAGTTTCTGTGTTCTGAATGAGTTGAGTATGAGTATGAGTTCTGAATTAGAGGGCTGTATGAAATGACAGAATTTCCACAAAATCATTTATTTTAAGGCTGTTTGGCATAGAGGTAGATTTTAGGAAAGATATTGCGACAGATTCCGACTAATCGCGGTACCTGGCTTGGATGCGACGTTGATCATGTTGGAACGATGTAAACAATGACAGCAGGTATGAATTCACTTCCAGATTATTCTGACATGGTAAGGGCGGGAATATGCATTTTGAGTCATTTGTGCAAGTTCGATGGAACTTGCAATAGCAGAAAATAGTATTCCAAGAAGGTGCAGCCTTCGTTACTTAGCATCTTTTCTAACGAAACAGCCGTACGGTTATTACGAGTGAAGAAAATTCTTTGGAAATCATGCAATCAAAACTCATCACATAAGAAACATCAGTGTGATGAAAAATTACACTAAAATTATTCACATCGAACATCTATTTTTGTGCGTATTATTAGGATATGTTCCTTTTATTTTTTCAATACTCTTCTTATCTGGGTTAATGCTTTTCTATCTGGGCTGAAATTTCGCAAAACCATTCTCGCTCTTCGATCAAAAACCATATGCTACGGTAAGAATGAAACGCAAATTCATACTCGATCAGCGCCGTTACTATACGGATGTACGTAAAAACACACGCAGCTGTAAAGCAAAACAAAAACTCGCTCATACGTAGAAAAACCATTTATTCACACATCCTCCCTGCCATTGCCCGTCCATTTGAAGGAGGAAAGCACCGCACAGCCACAGTGGGACACCCAGCGTACACGTACGGAGGAGAAAAACAACACCCCGAACCCCCAGCTTCCCGGGTCAGTTTCCCTTTTCGTCAGCGGTCGGGAAGCTGATTGGTCGGAAATCGGTTTCCCGACTCGCGCGATAACGGTCCCCACTTTCTCGATGTGTGTCTTGTAAAAGTTGGGACAAAGAAAAACTTTTTCCTTCCAAATCACTTTTGCCAAAGATACACCAACACAGACGGAGGAGGTGTTGAACAAAAAACAAAAAGCAGTAGCTAGCTAGTGAAGAACAGAGAGAGAGAGAGAGAAAAAGCCACCCCAGTAGCTTAGACGATCCTCGTATCTTGGATCTCGCTACCATCGGATCGGTTGATGCGTTGGTCCGGGAAGTGACTGTTCAGCCCGGAACCCGGACCGGGGCAGTTATTCGGAAACCCGGTACCGTTTTGAAAAACAAAAGCAGCATGTATGTTTACGCGAGAAAGGATGCGGGTGGTGCTGGTGTTTTCCTTACTTAAAATCACAAGAATCCAAGGCCATTGGAGTTTGTGCAGGAAAGGAGACAAAAATAGTGTTTGTTTGGGAAAAGTTCGTACCAGCGCGGCAAAAGGCAACCATTTTACTCACACAATTGAGTGCGTTTGGGAGCAATATCCGAAATAGTTTTCTATTTGTGTTGTGAATAATAAAAAATAAACAAACAAACAAAAAAGGATCAAGGAAAGTATTTTGTCAAATATTTTGCTACAGTTTGATGCTGATGAAGAAACACAGAATAATCTGTTTATGTATTGTATGTTGTCTAATGAAAATGCCCTTGCTTCCATGTCTTAGTAGAGCATTTCGCCATGCACACTTTGCGTGCTTTCCGAAATGCTCGCTCTTTACAACATGGGGGCGGTAGCAAAGTGAGCAACTTTATCACGCTTTGCGCTTCATCTAAGCGGTCGCTGATGTACGATGCATACACAGTCTGATGCACACCGCCAGCAAATGCGTTCACCCATGCCGGAAGGCATAATAAAACGCCTTCCGCGTCCGCGGGAGCACGTTAACGAGCCGGCTGCACCGTTGAATGTCAAAATAAACGTATAAATCATTCGATGGCGCGTAATATTTCCTTATTGCTGCCAGCTCATGTAATAATAAATTTTTAATAAATTTATATGCACGCCTGTATACGCTTGCTTAGGTGGTGTGGAGCAAACCACCGTAAACTACCCACACTCCCCGTGCGGCAACGATGGCAACCAGTTTTTCCGGTGCAGCGCACTGTAGCAGAAGCGTTTTGTACACCACCACACACCAGCAACGCCTGTTCGCTCCAGTTTCACCCGGCAAGGAGTGAGCCCCAATGGTTGATTGATGAGTGCCGGAAACGGAGTGAAAATGATTTACTGCGACAGGATGGAATTTCAATATAAAAAAAAAACGACCCCCGGGCCGATGAGCACGTTCTAGCCGGTGCTCTTTGCGTACTAAGTTTTGTTTGCCGACGTGATTGCTGTCACATTCAATTTCGTTTCGAGGGTTGATTTCTTTAATGGGATTTAGCGGCCACACTCCTTTCGCGCCGGGCGTTTAGCTTTTTCGTGAAATTGAACAAACTGTATCGGAAAAGGAAAGCTTTATAGATGTATAAATATTTTTTCGCTCCAGCTTTCCACGGCAGGGTCGCTCAAGAAATCGTGAACGCTGGCATGGTTGTGCCAACCGAACCGACGCTCATAAAACAGCGAATGAAGTGGCGATACATGTGGCACGTGTGACGTTTGCGTTATCCGCAGGAAACGTCGGCAGGAAGCGTGGAAGCTTCCGCACACATGCTCGTGCCGTTGGCTGAAACGGCAATGGCAGCAAGTTTCCATCGTCACTACTCATAAATCTCATCGTTATGCCACCTCATCATAACGTCCAAAGCGTGGCCAGCTTGGATGGTGTTCGTTCCTTCCCTCGTTCCTTTCCCTCCCGCACTGGGAGGATATCTTTATCCCTTGTTATTCCTTCGTTGGATAGTGGAACCTTCAGTAAGTAGCATGCTTGGGGTATAATAACGGCACTAGTGTTGTAGTAATGGGGGAAAAATGCTACAAAAACTGTGCAGGGATGGAAACGAAGGGCAAAAAAAAATAACAAGAAATGAAACGGAAGGAAAAGAAAATGGTTATGTGAGCGAAACTGTGCTGAAAATATGTTTCCTTCGAAGGAGGGGACTTGAACCGGTAAAGAAAGCAAAAGTAGAACAAGAGAGGAAAAAAAAACAACAGCAAAATACTGTATCCTGTTTGTGGAGGCGCTTTTTTTTCGAAGCCGCGTTTTTCATTCGGTTGAAGATTGATATTTTTCCGTTTACGGGTTCGTTTTTCGCTCCGGTCAAGCGCTGACCAGTTATTTCACATTCCATTTCCTTCCTGCCCCGCGGGTTGGAAGGGAGAAGCCCGTGTGGGGTGTCGAGTGGAGTGGTTAGAGAAAAGTGGTTGGCCATTGACGCTACCGAACCCAACGCTAAAAGGCGAAGGTATATGATAAGCGTCACTAGTGACCGGGCTGTTTGTCGATGTTCCTGTCGTTCCGGGGGTTACAGTCTGGCGAGATGCTGGCACCGTGGGTGTAAAATCGTGGGTCATAAATTATTGAAAATTTAATAAAATTAAAAAGAAGTGAATTATGGTTTACTGTGCAACCGGCGAACGGCAACTTGCCGGAAATAGTGGCGTGGAATGGGTTGCTGTTGTTACGGGGGAAGTGTTGTTGTGTGTTGTTTCTCGTATGGAGGAATTCTTTTTCCGTTTCTTCGATGGTAAAAACAAGCAATAAATAAATTGATTTTGTGATCTGAGACAACGAGTGGGTTTCGCTGTATTTCATAATTGTGTGAGTAAGAAACAAACTGAAAGAACTAGGCTTAAAATTAATGTTTAGGAATTTAAGAGAATCTTTAATTCATACCGAAATACTATTTAAAGGATCTGATTTGAATGATTCAATTATTTCACGATAATTCAAATGTGTGGGTTTGCGTTCGTGTGCATTACAAACATCTTAACCAATAATGATAAACATCGGATACACAATAAATTGTCTCTTTGTTATTAATTGTCATACCTGCCAATCACAGTCGTTCCCGTACTATCGTAGGCGTATGTTGCGTTAGTCAAGGGGAAACTCAAAGCCTTTTGTCTTCCATTATTATCTTCAAACAATGGCTTTCATCAGAAATGCCTTAAAGTTAGTTGTTGTGTGCTTTAATGGACGAGTGTAATGCGAATAAGTTTCTCGCCTAATATTAGGGAATTCATTGGCTGTGCTGCTGCAATTGTGCGTAAATTGATTATTTTTTGAGAATGTGAACAGTAGATTAGCAATTTCGTTACAGTTAACATCTAATTATGTTTAGACTGTACATTGCAATTACGTATTCGCTAATTACTAATCATTCATCGCTCATCACGTCGGCAGAAAAGGCAATATTTGTATCGAAAATTCATTTCCGTTGCATAAATTTAGCTTGTTTTTTTTTTTATTTTTTTTCTATTCCACCAAGCTAATCAACCGTCGTCATGAATGATGAATTATTTCCACGTGTTTCGATTCCGGCAGTGGGGTACCGTGCGCCTCCATGCCACGAGCAGCACCAGCCCCACCGCAAACCGCACCGAATCAATCGGTTTGATCAATTTCACGCGCGGATCGAAACATCATTTTTAATCTCATTTGTCAATATTTACTCGTCTGTTGATGATCAGAGCAGCGTCTATTTCGCTTTACGCGAGAAGTTTCGCTTGAACATTCGCCCCCCAGAAGCGTTACCGCTTTAGGAAGGGAGGTGTGAGTTGAGTGTGTATGTACGTACGTTAAAGCTGGCAGCAGTGAAACGTCGACAAGCTCCCGAGACCAACGACTAAACCTCTGAGACAAAAGGAAAAAAGAAAAATGAATATACAAAAAAATCCTCCTCGTACAGGAGGAAAGCACAGAGAGAGAGAGAGAGAGAGAGAGAGAGCATGACACAAGCTACGAAAACAGATCCGTCGACGTGATGCATTGAAATCAATCGACTCATCTTCATCTTTTCCAACTTGGGAAAGCACACGGTTTAATGCAAATAAAAGAGAAATCCTATTATCATCCATTGCTTCTCCCCGTCGATTCTAGCCAACGGGGAAACGGCACGCAAGAGCCGCGTCTTTTCCGTGCGCTATTGCTGTTTTCTTTCTCGGTTTGTGTGTTACGTACGGCGAGCACAGTCTGCTCCATGGACTGTCGTGGGGCAACCGTCTGTGCATTGAACGCGGTATCGTAAGCGAGCGCAAAACTAACCTTGTCCGGTCTGGTTGGTCATGCTTTGGTTACGGTACCGTGACTCTTCCGTCGCCTGCGCCTGTCAATATGCAAACGAGCGTTCGCCCGCCGAGCGCCAGGGCCGTTGTGGAAAGGTAAAACTAATACGACGAGAAGAAAAATGTAAACAACCACGGGAGTAAAAAGTGAGCTACAGCATCCAGGGGGCAGTGTAGTAGAGAAATCTGACGCCCGTGTGTGCTTTAGTGGCATATGGTACCAACGACAAGCGGTGCCTTTATTGACCACGTGTGCTTGACAGAACTATTGAAGGTTCTCCATCGTTATTGGATCGTTTTGCGATGTCGACAATATGCATATGATAATTTTTTGGGTTTGAAGAGTTACGGAGCTTGCCTTTGTTGAAGGTTTTCGCAAGAAACAATCCCAAATGGGACCTTTTGGGGACTTTAAATTGCCCAGTTGGACGGGTTTTTTTCTCCTAAAGGATTGGTTTATTCATAGAAAATCAACTAGTAGCTCCTATATTAAAATATAGCCTTTTTCCCTAACATGATAGGTGTGTGTGCCAGTAGGTTGATTTTGTATTTCAATTTCACTGATACCATTCCCCGAGGCGATGTGCTCTAACGTTCTATTGCTTCTCGATCGTATGCAACGCCAATTGAACGATTTGTCGTATGTGCCACCTGGGTACAGTCATGCAGAAAAGCGGGACCATTAAAAGGAAATCAAAATAATTTTATGAATTTCCAATAACGTGCCCATATTCGTCGCTTCTCTTTCTATCGTTCTACTCCTCTGCATAATGGAATCAATTTCAAGCGAAACGTGTTTCCCTGGAGCTGGAGAAGACGATGACTTGCTGCTTCTGCTACAACCTTAGTATGGTTTAAAGTTATGATGCACGTATCTCGATTTGTTCTGTCGCTTCTCTTTATTGCTTTGATTCGAAGCACTTCGGGAGCAGTGCCAGGAGCCTATCGGCTCTATGTATTGCCTGTGCAGTTGCCATTCCAGTGCCGAACCTGACCGAAAACTGATACTTTTGTTCGAAAATGACGACAATGGATTTTTGATTTCACCCTTCTCGGCGCTGCACACCGTTCGATCGTATTCTTATTCGAATACTTAGACACACACACACACACACACACACAGTCAAGCTGCTGGAGTAACGGGGTTCTCGAGCCGAAATATATGAGTCACATTTCGTGGAAGATATAAGATTTTCCAGCAGCTTTCCTTTAACGACGGGACGTCCTTTTGATGGTGGAATCCACCACCATCCAATACTGCCTGAAATGGAGGACCAATTTTCCTTTGGCTTGAGATTTTATTCCTGTCGGCTGACAGGGGGTTGTCTGTTTCTTCTTCTTCTCTGCCTCTTCTACTGGAAACAGTGCTGGGAAAGCTGTGCCACAGCAGTGGCTTTGCTTTTATGCCTCTTTTAGAGGTTTGATGTTTTCCCCGCATCTTTGTTGTTACTCCCTCGCCATGGAAAGCGTATCCCACTAGCACGGTGTTCGCAATATGCAATCAAGAAGCACCACTTACTTTCGCACGAGAGTTTGATCTTTCGAAAAGGATCTTTCTGGCCGTCGTCCCGGTTTCCTTCCGCTGCGTGATCAATTGATTTGCATACTTTACGACGTTGATAGAGCTATTGACAGGCTGCTGCTGTTTGCGTGCTTTTTTGTAGCTCCATCCGTTTTTCTGAACCCGTTCATGTGTCCAGCATATTTTCCGCCCGTCTAGATTGAGTATTAAAATGTTCTACTTCATACCTTTTGCAAGCGGTGGCAAAGTGAAAGGGCTGACGGCAGCGGCCACCCGTTAGCTTACACCGACTACAGCTATAATCGATTGACCGATTTTACGACCGAAAGTTGCGCGTGAATGGCGGTCGCTTTGCTTCGACTCAAGCAACTCTCGCTGCTACCTATTGGCGCTGCTGTGTCCCAGATATACTTATATATATATATATCTTCCTAGTGCAGATCATACGATTTCGCTACCGGTCTCGTGTATAAGCAAGTGCCCACAATGAACAACCCTTTTTATGGGTCACTTTTTGTGACCGTTTCGTTTATGGTCGTACACGCGTTTATGGTCTTATGCGCTTACAGCTTGTGGCGTTGCCGGCCAAACCACTCCACCTAAACCCTTACAGTGAGATTCGAAGCAATTGTGCCGCGGTGGACCGTGTGGACTTATCGCTGCGTTAACTTTTCGTAAGACGCACACTGTTATTTACCCTCGTCACTTTTGGGATAGTAGTTCTTTTTTTATCCGTTGTTGTGGTAGTTGTTGTAGTGTAAGCAACGTATCGAAAACGAAATCGTGAAACAGTTTTTTGTGTTAAATTTTCAATCTCAATTCGTTAGCTTGCTGAGTATAGAGCAATGAAGTGGTGAATTGAATTTAAGTGTCAATTACTAGAGTCTCTTGGGTTCGTAATGGATTTTGGGAGAAAAAGTGTTCGTGAGGTTCGATTGAGCCATGGCGTTGATCGAAATCAGTAGTTTTTTTTTTCGATAGGAATAAGAATAGTATTATTCTAATGATGTTTATTCATTGCGTCAAGATAACTGAATTTTCGCTGTTAAAACTGTTTTTATTCAATTTAAAATTGATGTTATTCAACATTTCTGTCTTTGATCGTATGAGCTAGAAAATTGACATTTTAGCTTGTCAGTGGAAGCATATTTGTCATCGAGGTTTTATTTTCCATACGCAACTGACAGTTGCCTTCTCCTATATCATATTTCAACAATGTAGCATTTTAAAATCGTGGTGTTTTGGTTTTTAACTTTCTGTGGGAGAAAGTTGAAACACTTCTGTTAAATAGTAAAATAATTATTCGATTTGTTTTAAATCTTTATTGGCGTCATAGGTGTTCTTTAACACAAAATTTCAATACCACAGGAGCCGATCGAGCATGCAACAAATCGGGGTTAGTTTATATGGTTATACGGACATCTTTTAATCTATAAACCTAAGTGAGTTTGGTGCGTAATTTTATGTCGAGTCATGGTAGCATTTTAGCCTTCAAATGTCAAACTCTAGTAAAAAAACTGACGAGTATCATAATACACTCCTGTTTAAGTTTTTTTTACTTATTTAAACAGTATGCGGACGCCTTTTCTTCTTTAACGAGTATACGGAAACATTATAGAAAACATATTTGCAATTAGTTTTTAAATAATTTGTTTCACCTTCCACCTTATATTTCGAATGATACTAATAATTACATAAACAGTGACCTCTTTTTAGTAGTTAAAAGCTACTCTTTTTAGCTCTTTTTAGCTTTTTTTTACATTAAGTTTTTAAGTATTCCTGTTCAAATAAATCCCGCTTGAGAGATGACTTTGCCACTCACCAAGAAGGAGAACTGCTTTGTTGACCGTCGTTGAAGTTTTTTTTCTTACAGTATCAGAACGAGCTAGGAAAAAGTGACGTATAATATTCGATTGATTTGAACGATATTGAGCAGCACATTCAAAGCTTCTCCACATCAGTTCTGGTCGTCTAGTTGTTCCCCTTTTTTGGCCATGTGTGCACATGTTTTCGGCTGCAATAAAATCAGTATAAATATTGAAAAAGTTTTCCACGTCACTTGTGTACCGGGTGCTTCTGTCCACTGGCAGGGCAACAGCATGATGGTTTCGTCCCAAACATGGTATGTTCGATGTATAAGATTTGAGTGGTTCGTCGGACCACCCGTCGGAACGTCGGATTGGGATTCGTTGATTGAACGTGTACATCATTTGTTACGGCCGCTCGAATGTCCATCCGATGCGGCAAGTTTTCTAACCGTTCACGTTCTGTGTCCATGTGGGAATGTTGTAAAAGACACACGTCGCGCCGTACTTCACCCTATTACTAATCCTTTCGTTTTTTCTCTCTTATTTCCAGGAATTTTAGTCTGCATTGTCCGGCACACCGGGTCGCACCGGGGAACGATGTTACCCCGATGGAAAGTGTTCGTGTTGTTCGTTACGATTGGCCTGCTGGTCGTACCATGTAAGTAATTAATTGTCTCCCTGTTCTTTTCCCGCTCCGACTGCGTCTTATGCAATTACATCATTTTCGACCGTCAAGATGACGTACCAAGACATTCTGCTATCCTTTTCCCACCACCTCACCAGCTGCGAGCATCTAAACGATGTATTAGGTAAAGAAGGGCAAAAAAGGGGACCCTTTTTGGCCTACTCCACTCATGACCAGTGAGCAGTCGGTCGACAGTCAAGTGTCAAGTGTAACAAACCGCCACGTGGCGGTTGAAGCTGATTGTCGTACCGTCAGTTGCCATGGTTGTTGGAAGAGAGCACAGTGTGGAGTATTGTTGTTGTTGTTGTGTGTGTGTGTGTGTGTGTGTTGGCAAATAAAGTGACAGGTTTATTATTGCCATTGTTGCATATTGTGTGCCTTCTTGCTCGTCCCTTCGGTGACACAACCGGGGGCGACGTTGCGTATGTTTCCGGGGGCTTAACATTTCGTTGACAAGTGGTGTCGAGCTTGTGGACGACGAGAGACAGATCAATCTTGCCGGTGCCGGTGGTGGTAGTACACTTCCCGAAAACTCGACTCTGCCACAAGTAGCCACCGGAGTAACGTCGGAGCATTGGTCGTACACCGGAACTGGCGGCGTTGGCAAGTGTGGCACGGCTCTTGTGGTATGATTGCGGTTGGCAGCCAGCCCTACCCGGTGTTAGTGCTAGTGTTTATTTGTTATGCTTTACGGAAGTCAAACGTCAGCTAGACACGGTAAGGTGATGTTGGTGGAGCTCGAGAAAATGGGAAGTTATTTCGTTGTGGTTTCATTGTTCACAAACACACACACACACACACACACACAAACACGCGCCCGCATGTGTCGGGAAGGGCTACACAAGCCCAAAGGGGAAGAGTGGAAACTCCTTTCTGCCTGCCTGGCAAGAAGCTGGAACCCGCTGTAGGACTGCGACGTGATTGGTCTCTCCCTGGCAGCCAGGAAAAAGGTGCATGTCATTCTCTCGTTTTCTGAATTATTTACTTTCCCTTCGCACCAACCGCCTCCCAACTTCCAAACAGTGGGTGGATGGCGCTTTTGATCGTTTGATTCGTTTCTTTCGCTCCGCAGGCGTCGTTGGGCCACCCTGCGCACTGATCGTATGTCAACGTTGTACTGTTTGGACGCCCCGGAACACAAACTGTTGTTGTCCCGCAAATCTGTCAGACGTCGCTTTGGGAGGGGCTTGGGAAGGGCCGTGGCATACCGTTAGCAGCGTGAGCATGATGAGCTGTTTATTGTTGTTTACCCAGGGTTACCTGGGCCTTTCACAATGAACTAAAGCTATTGCGTACTTTTGGGAAAGCTGGTTTTTATAGTCACTCTCTTATTCAAGTTGTTCAAAGCTGGATGGAAAATTGAGGTATACACAATGTGATTAGCTGAAGTGATTTTGCGGTTTCCTCATTTTTTCGTATAATAAAGATTGTATGTGGGTGATTTAAGGGCGCGGAAGGGTCTGTTTAGCCTACAGACTTTATGCGCTGATTTGTATACGAAAAATCGAAGCCAAAGTCTGAAATACGTACCTTGGCTATAATTTTGTTTCCTTATGGATTTATGTATGACCTGTATGACCTTTTATACTTAAGATATGGCAATTCGCTAGGAATTACTTTAAGTGAATTACTATAGGAATTACCTATAGTAAATGTATGTTAATCCTGTGATAGCTTCAGTTTTGTTACTTTAATTAACTTTACGTAACATTTACAGTTGAGACAACAATGCAAAATTGTACAGTAATTGCTACGGGAGGACGCAGTTCAACAGAGAATCGATACTATCTCGCCTTTTAGCATCCGGCGCGTGATTCGATTAGTAAAGTGAAGTGAAGTATCAGTAGTATTGAAACAAATATTTGTGCTTCAAAACTGGTTATTCTTTGCGCATTGTATTCGCTTCTTGTGTTCTTGTCAATGTGAAATGTAAAGAAATAGTAAGAAAGCGCATTATTATATCCCGTACATCGACAATGCAGAGAATTGTGCACAATTTTGTAGGCCTGCTTTATGTACATATATATACTAAAAAAAGAATGTTAGAAACAACACATCTGTAAAAAGAGCAATCAAATATGAGTACTATCTTCTGACAATACTGTCGCTCCATATGCATGTGGCTGTTTCGCGTGGATGATGGTAGATAATAAAATCTTACATAAATTTTCACCTTCGGAAGAATGATGGCGACCAAGCCTAGAACGATTTCAATCCCCGTGGTAGACGCATTGTCTTACTGCGAGTAAAATTCAAACAAAACGAAAAAAAAAAAACAATCTATTCGAACGACAGCTAGGCCGGCGGCAACGGTGGTTCCCCGGCGTAGGAAGATTTGCAGCAAATCGGAAGGTTGCGCGCACAGTCGGCATCATTTGTCGGGGTTCTTGGCAAATCCAATTTGCGAGAAAAGTTCCACCATCGAGGAGCCGTGCTACACGAAACCGAAATCCCTCGAGAAGGTGACGGATTATGGGCACCGGAGTGCGCGAAGCCACCGGGAAATGGACTGCTCGTTCATTTTGCTGGTTCTGCGAGCTACCAGATCGAAATTCTTGGGGCGACATTAGCGACCCTTGACGTCAAGGCTTTCGAGAAGGCGAGCGTTCGTCTTCGCGTTCGGTTGCTGCTCGGCCTGCTTCAGCCTGGTGTCGATCGCTTGCTCCTTTCGCTGAGCGGCTGTTTCACATGTCCTGTCTCTTCACGGATGGCTGCCGGTCCCTGTCGCTCGGTCTTTGGAGCATAAATTTGATGATTCCGCTCGGGTTGGTCCGTTTCGGTTGGAACAATTTCATATTCAGTTGCAAAGTTGTTCCGCACAAGAGCCAGGATTTCAATTTTGTAAATTAAATTTACCTTCATTCTCGGGATGTATTCGGTGGAACAAGTATGGTTTAATTTGGGTGGAAAAAATGTGCTCTTTTATTACCAGACAAGGGACGGGAAAGGATTGAGGAAGCTACTGATGAATAAGTTTTACCCACCAGGTGGTCAGTTTCACTTTGCGTAGCATAATTTGTCCGTATTATAGCGGCTGGATGAACTTTAACGAATGTTTTGTGAAACATGAGTATGCACGTTAGTTTAATTTGATTAAAAATGAGTTTTTGTATGTATTACTAGGTATTCTGGTAGTAAAAAGGTGTTATAAATTTGCCTGGGTGTATTGTTTTATACTTTGCAGTCTGAAAAACAATAACAACAGTTTGGAAGTTTTGTGGAAAAATAGTTGTGAAGCGATATGCTCTGTATTAAAGTCACTTTTTCTGTTTTGCATATTTACTTTTTATAATACTTTGGCATATTTTTTTAAAATACATTTCTGCTGTAGTCTTTCATGCTCAAAAAAATCTCAAAATTGCAGACAATTAATTGCAGTTTTAAACATTTTTGTGCTTGAATGTTTTAAGGATTAGCTGAAATTTCTTTGCGTGCTGGTTGCCTGGTTTTGCGATCATATGTATAAAATAATAATAAAATATCCTGTATTTAATAGACATTGTTGTGTTAAGAATGCAGTTAGTTCTACGTACACACACGAGTTGATGACGATTCTCATTTTTTTTTTCGTAGACTCAAATATTGAGCATGATTTATACTCCATTCTAACCGAACGATGTGCTTATTAGATATTTGTAGACACTTTATTTTTATCACGTACAACAATCATGCAATTTTATCCCAACACTCACATTGACACAACCACAATTACACACACACACACACACACATACACGAACGCTTGTTCTGTAATGTTTTTTGTTTGCCCAAGAGACCCAAGCCAATATGGTGGTGGAGGTACTGCTGTACTATTACATCCTTCGCCTGACAATGTTTCGGGCAGCTACCAGGATGGAATGAAACAGACAAAAACCATCGTCATGTGGCGACGATGAAAATGATGATGATGATGATGATAACCACTATCCATGTGTGGGCCGGATGAGCTTTACTGTTGTTGTTTTGCGTCTATTTTTTATTCTATTTTGTCTTACTCACATACCTAACAGGAAGGGTCGTTTGTTTGCACAAATGCTTCATACTCGACCTGTCGATGGACATCTGCCGACAATGACTTGTACGTTAGGCAACAAGGTGCTTTATAAATATGTCGAGATTACTTCGTGTTTTATTCTTCATGCACTTAAATTACATTCTGCATCGTTTAATAAGTAAGCCCGGTCGTGTTATAAACATTTTTAAGAAATTTTATGAAGTATGATGTTCTTTTGGGTTAAAATTTCAATGAAATTCCAAACAATTAACTGCTCTTGTGATGTAGAACCTAATTATTTGTCTCATTCAGCTTGGCATGAGTAACGCTGCGGCTGTGAATGTGACTATCGAACCAAAGTGACCAAAGTGTGAGCGAAATTCACACTATTTATTTTACACCCAGCAAGGATACTACACAGCACACAACATTCTCAAGAAAACCCATATGTCACAGCGATACTTCACTGGCCACTGCTCTATGCGCGCTGTACGGTGCAGCAAAGCAGACAATAAAATCTTACACAAATTGCTGAATTAAATTTAATTAAATCCCACAGTCGCCCACGAACCCACCCGCATGCACACTCCACACGCTTTGTGGGATGAACTTTCCCGAATGAGAGCTGGATGAGAAATGTTGACCAGTTTTATGAACACTACATCATAGGCAACCATAGCATTCGGTGGTCGACGGAACTGAAGCACCAAACGCGCGGCAGGGGCCAAGATGCATCCGAAAATAATGTACCATTCGACGGTACTGATGCATTTTCCGCTCAAAAAACCAACCGCCACAGCGGCAGCTACCACAAAACCCTAACCCACCCGGCGGTACGGCGTGCTACGACGATGAGTCTGTGTAACACTTTGGGTGTTTTTGGTGCAGCCCTGTTGTCTCGCGAATATTGCTGGAATGCCGCTACGTTTGGTAATGAAACGAAATGAAACAAGGCACAGACTGTATGCGCAGTCGGGGTAGGGTTGGTGCGCTGGTGAGGATAGCGTTTCCTTTGTCAAGGATCTGGTCAACCAACCGCGAATGGCGAATGTAGGTGGCGAGATATTGCGATAGGAAATAGTGTTCCCATCTAAAAGGGCAGCTACCATCGGGTAACAAAAGCGGCTTTTCCCCTGCACCACGCTTGATATGGCCAGTAAAGGCGCTCGTTGGTACTTTTTTGGGGAGATGCATTTGTAAGGGTATTGAAATAGGGTTCA
>KI921150.1:9279-19847 GCA_000473525.2 Anopheles melas | reverse complement strand
GGCTTCATAGTTGTTGTTATTGGCCTCCCGTTGCTTGGGTAGACACACCAGCATGGATCATTTTTGGAACGATGGCGATGGCTTCGTCAACCCGGGCGTTGGCAATTGGTTGCCTAAGATTCCAATGTGTCTAGTTGCCAGTTCTTCTAGCGCTCGTAGTTGCAGACATTCCGGAATGGCTGGAATTCCACTACCGTAGAGGAGAAAACTGGACCTTATTAGCGGTGCGTGTGTGTGTGTGTGCGTGCGTGCTCATCGTTTCACCGCGTGTAATTGCATGTGAACGGGAGCAGACGTGCGCATCCTGTTCGAGCGAAAGCGCACATTCTTTGCTGCAGCTGAATACTTGCCGCTGTTCTTGCTGCTAACGCCGCCGTTTTAAATCATCGCCTCAGATATTCATTTTTTTTTTGGGGGCACGACGCTCCATGAAGCCGAACGAGGCAACAAACTCTCGTTCGTTACTCCAAGTTTTGGCCGCGTAAGAAGGCCGGTATTTATCGATCGAAGGTTCCCAAAAGCTTCGTGGAAGCAATTTCCATTGCGCAAACTTTACGCGTCGCGTTAATAATGTAATTATTATTGTTATGTTAACCACCAAACTCAGGCCGGCTGCCCGATGTAATGGAATTTTTTTTTTGTAATACGATGGAATGTTTTCTCGGAGTCTTGAACTGGCACTGGAAAAGGAAAAGCGCTCCCCCTGGCGGAGTGACTCTCCGCTTTGGGAGGAAGGTTAGACACCACACAAAAAATTGATTCATTTTCATATCTCCCACACCACTCCGCAACGGTTGACTGTGGCGAACATGGTTTTTGCTCGGTTTTGTTGCTTTTACCGGAACCGGAGCAAATGTTTCTTAATGATGCAAAGGTAATTTGGTCGTTGTTTTGCTGAAAATGTCCCTTTCTGCTGGAAGGGAAATTCATGTTGCACATGAATAAAAATGACTTCCCTCGTCCTTGTGACCGGAAAGGGGGAAAGCACACACAACAAAATGAAGCTATTAAAATGATAATTTATGTTTTTAAGGATCGTGTTTTGTTTTACGCTTTAATTGAATACGACCGCTTTTGGTTTTTGGATGGCACGTTTGTTAATGTGACCCAAATCCCGCGTGTTTCTTGTGACGCTAACACCAAACGCTCCCGGGTACGTCACACCTTCGAACACGTGTACACGCTTAATTGGAAATGGCCAGATGAGTGGGTGGTGTCGTCCACCGAAAGGCAGGCAAGAAAAGCAGACACAACGGAAAATGGTGACTGTATACGGCCATTTAAAATTCACTTAAAAGCTCATTACCGGTGGTGGTTGGGTGGCGCATCTTCCCTTCCCTGGTTGGATCCCACAACAACGACTACTTCGGCAGGACGAATTGGGTCACCCGATGTGTTTGGTGGTTTACTGCAGACGGTAAGCCCGCTTCAAAATGGTAATGCCATTTAGGTTCTGGATTGGTATTGGTCCCGGTGCGTGTTGTGGTGAAGAACAGCGAGGGGATTTTTCTCTAATGTGGTTGTAGGGGTTTTTTTTTTTGGGGGGATTGGAATCGAATCCCTTGAGGGATTGGCATGACATGGTGTGTCGTTAACATTTTCCAGGATGGAATTAGAGGAGGAAACCATTGGAGGAATCCATTCAACAGTAACATCTTGGTAAATTGCTCTAACACGTTTGTACTAAAACCCCATTTTAACCAATTAGTACAGCTAGGAAGATCAAATTCCTTGAACTAACCCTCCCAAAACTATGCCGTCATCGAACGTAAAAAGAATTGGAGTGAAATGTGCTGATAAAAATAGCCAATTATGGCTTTGTTCGATCGCCCTCCGAAAATCCCGCTGTCAGAGCATAGTTTATTTTACAACTCTATTTCACTACTCTGTGTCATTCCGGGGCCAGATCACACCGGCCGGCGGGTCGTATAAACAATTAAACATATCCTGTGTGTCAGTGTCCAAAAAAACAAAACGGAGGGAGGGTGATTCTCGCACTGCCAATTTTATGGTGAGCACCACATGTGTGCGTCTGTCCATCAGCAGCCATGGCGGTCGGGTTATGCAAAAAAGGAAAAAGAATCACCCCCATGTTTCGATTCGCACACCTTCTGTGCGCGTTGCGTCGAAACGTTCACGCTTGGGATCGCTTAGAAGCTGTCCAAACCCACCACCATCACCCCGCTCGATGGTACATCCCATCAAAAATTGGTGGCGGCATCGGTTCAAAGACAAACACACCCAGATGGGCCGCGATGCGGTCCAGGCCCGATAGCAGCAACGGGTTTGTTGGACTATTTTTAACAAACCTTACCGCGCACACATTAGCCGTTCACGTGCGTACGCCGGGGGTTATACAGTTCGATTCTGACTGCCGACATCTTGATCTCTGACGGGGGTTTCTGCAGAATGTGCTAAATCATCTTCCAGCGTTCTGTCGCTGTGGTTGCTTTGATTTCAGCTTACAGTTTTCGATCAAGATATGGAGCACGATTGTGAAAGTGCGTTTGGCGCACTGCATTGGGAACGTTGGTTGATGCTCAGTCGCTCCAATTCGAAGATTACCATTAATCGAACAAGAGCGAAGCTTGGAGAAGGAGTCCCCATCCCGTGCAAGTGAGAAGGTGTGCGTTAAACATTGTGCACTTATTTTACCCAATTTTTGTGCGACTGTTTACAGAAATACGATGCTGAAAAACCTAAATTTGTTTAGCTGGGGTCGCAGAATTTTCGACCCCGTTCCCCGACACGGTTTCCAGCTAATCAGATGTCTTCGTTTTGTGGGGTACCACACGCGGTAAACAAAGTATCTCGTTCACTCTTTTTTCTCTTCTCTCAATCGTGAGGGGACCGATTGACGATCGTTTTACCACTGCCGGCGATGAATGTGATGAAGCTGACGTGACTAAATTTCGGGGGCTTTTTTGTTAGGGGAAACGAGATGACGATGGCTGAAGGGAACACAAACACAAACCTCGTCTACTGCGCCTTGCTCTTTGTTGGCAACAATTTTATTTCAGTTTCGTTCAGCAGGGCCTTAGGCGGTCGGATTGCAGGGCACGAAAATGTCACAGCAGGCCGTTTCCGGGGCCTCGCACTGCCGGTGGTAGGCGTTGAAGTGCTGACCGGGTGGGCAGCTTTGCTCGCAGGCTGTACCCTGGTTGCAGAGGAAGTACTGCGTGCAGTCCGGGTGCGGCAGAAGGTAGTTGCTGGCGTCGGCCGGACAGCGAGCGTTCGGACCGCAGGCGGCCTGGGCCGTACCGAACAGGGTGGCGACCACGGCCAGCAGGACCAGGGTGACCAGTGCCAATGGGGACTTCATTTTAACTCGTTGTTTTTGTGCTTAACAGAGCAAGGGCGAAGAAAGCAGGAGTTAAGAAGCGACTCGATGCTGCGAACAGACTGAAATGTGGTACCGCAGCGGACCTGGTTGCTAATGTAAGGTTTATCGTGCAAAGATATGCTTATCTTTGGGTGCCGATTGGATTAACGATGGGAAATTCAATGGCGTCCCATGACGACCCCCGTGCACACCCCATCTTATCGATTGCGCTCTCGGACGTCATTCATCGCGCGTTAACCAAGCCGATAGCAACAGATTGCGTTCCCTAATGGCGTTTCCACGCCAGCTTCGTGCCATTATCGATCTTGCACGTGTTGTAATCGATAAGCGATTTGTTTGGCAAATCTCGTGCCGGATGGATGCGTTGGCGTTGGTCAGCAGACACAGCTCTGGCCCCGTTCAGTTCGATTAATATTCGCGGGCAGGTTTCATTTATCCTGCACCCAGACATTAAGGTGCAGATCGCTGTCTAGCGATAACCATTCTTCTGGCCAGCTGTGCCAGCACTCTTCTGCTCGCTCGCGTGACACAGTTCCGTAGTACCCGGGGTGGTTTTGTAAAGAATGCAAAGTAGACGAAAAAGAACACACGGACAAGCTGTTGCAGTCGGAAGAAATGTTCCCATTCGATCGGTCAACAAAACGATTGCAAACCACACACACACACACACACACACCACATACACTCCCTGACCTAATGTGGTCAGGGCAGAATGTTGAAGAGTTTCTAAAAACCCCGCAAAGACACCTTGGTCGGTGGCTAGGGTTGTGATGCCGTCAGCGCGAAAGCGGCCACACAGTGTAAACAAGGCGGATTATGTGTGGGCGCCCCTCTTTTGCCATGTGTGCCAGAGCCCCGCATCGACAATGAATGAATCCATTGTAAGCAGTCTCACAGAGCATGTGTGTATGCGCATACTCCGCCTAGCCCAAGAGTTGCTGGGAGACGATCGAACTGCGGACGCAACTTTTCTTCGGACCTCGCTTTGGGGCCACGGAAATGGTCGGGTCATAAAATGGTCGAACAAATAAATTTGTCTGCGTGCGCGGGCACCACACTACATTAATGGTGTGGTTGCGCCCCGATAATAGTTTACTTTTCCCCTCTTTCCGATCTGCTCCGGGCTGTCTGTCTTCCGGTTCAGTTCGGTCGTGCAAAAAGGACACCTCGATGGGTGTGCGTCATCGAGCGCGCCCGCAGGCCCATTAAATTGCGAGGTAACGAAACAATTACCGAAACAAACAGAAAAAATGGGTATTAATTTGATAAACTGTGCAACAATGCCATTGTGCGTGTGTGTGTGTGTAATGCCATTCGCAGGAGGAAGAAATGAGATGTCGCTCGAAATGGCAATTACATTAATTATCCTGTCATTGGCGAGATTTATTTTACATCGGAGTCTGCTTCATACGGGGGCAGCCGCCCGACGGTGGCATTAAAAATCTCGTTCCAGAACCTCTGGAAAGCGGGAAGAAGTGAGTGAGCAGCGCGGTCGTGACCATAAACAAACACGGTCAATGAATCTGGGGGGGGGGGGCGCTTGGAAAGAGTTTCGTAGAAGAAGTTGGACAATGTTGGGAACGCGGGTTGATCTTACACTCCTACGGGTTGCACTCACTTGGTGGCTCACTTGTTCTGCTGTTGCTGCTGTTGTCCGTTCAAAGAGGGTGGCTCACTTGCCGTTGTTTCTTGTGTACCCTCCGCTTCTTCTGGTTCGACAAACTTACTACTCCACCGATCATCAAACCAGATTACGCTTTAATTTTTATTTATGATAGTTTTATTGGGTTGAAATGGGAGTTTTCTTTCACTGCATGGGGCGTCCTGTTAGTGTGCTATTAGTGTTGGAGGGGGTTGCTGTGTTGCTCTTGGTGACAGTGCGCTCCGTACCGTAGTGTCTCTTTGTAGCCGAGTTGACTTCCGATGGCGCTCGGGCAGGGAATTGAATAAAAAGGAAAGCAGCTTCAGTATGAGCGATGTGCGATGTCTGCGGTAATGATTGAACCGACCCGTTGAAAACTCATTTACTTTGATTTAACAAGCTATTGGACGTGCCATTTAAAAGGGCATTATTTATTGTCATTTAAGCGCTCTGTCTTTCTCTACGAGTCGTGGAGACGCCACGTTGGGGTTTTGCCACGTTGAATTGTTGAAACGCTAATGGCAAGTGACGCATTAGCTTCGATTTATGCTTCATCGCTTCTAGTTATTGTCTAATAATTGTGAAAATAATTCCATGTTCTACAATTGCGTAGATTTATTGGAAAATCGTACGGCCCATAAAGACTGTAGCGGCCGATATTTGTCTAAACATTAGCCTCATTAACATCCCCCATCCCTGACTGAATGTCTACGTTACTCTCGCTTAGCTATATCTGGTGATTGGTGTATAATCTTCCACCAGAACAATAATAGCAGCCTGAAGATGTGCGTCCTTTTATCCCCATCCCGTCCATCCCCCGGAGGCTGAAATACGAACCCGAACGGAAGCTTCGTTTTACCGGATTTATCGGAAGCATTTCGTGATGCCTTTGCGTGATGCGTGTGTACTGCCGCCACAGTATTCCAGCCTCGGAAGACGACAAACGTAACAGCTCCGAGGCGCAAGCAAACAAGTTTGGGGAAGGGCAGTTATGATAATAATCATAATTCATGCCCTTTTGCGTACTCCATCTTCTTCGTTTTCAGAGCGGGAGGGGGACCATCTCGGACATCCGAAGACGCACCGGCCTTTTTTAATAATACGAGGCGTGTCCAGCGTGTACCAAAGAATGCGTTGCTACACGCAAAAAGACGCCAAAGAAGAGAACCCGGGGCGGACACAAAAAGGCAGAAGGAATAAATTTCCCGTCAACGATTCCGGATTCCGGAGCGCGCGCTACGCTTAGCCGCGTGGAAGAATTGATTTGTTGGGGACTGTGTGCCTCCGGGAAAGTGAAATGTTCGGCATGACTCAATCCTGAATTGGTAGGAGCGCTCAAGAAGGTGAGGGGGCGGTCGCATGGTAGCATGGTTGGAATGGCAGATTTGATTGAAGATCGAACTTCGTGTCGACGGGCTCGGACGGAAGTTTGTTTGGCTAAGTCGTGTGCTGCCCAATATTTTCTTCTAGTAATGACGGGAATGGGGAGTTTCGGGTTTGCGTGAATGAACTTGCCATCGCCTTGTTGGAACTGATGGCGCCAGCAGCAGCAGTAGCATTGGTAGAAGCAACGCTCAGAATCCATCCATCTCGTGGTTGCGTGATCGAAGGAAATGAGATATTCCGGGGACCGGGGACCGGGAGGAATCGTCTGATTGACATGCACGTACGAACTACTAGGGCGCTTGGGTTCAAAAGGGGGTGGGGTCCAGCTGGTCCAGCTTCCATTCCCGAACATGAGGGTTAATTACTTCAACGCCCGGTTAAAAATAGTTCATTCAATTTCTACACTTCTCCCCATTCTTCAGGAAAGTTCCTGAATTGAACCTTACTTACTTGAAAGAAAGGTCAGCTAGCCAAGCAGATGGAGGAGGTTTCAGTTGCTTCTCCTTGCGTAGAAAGCTGATGCCACATGTAGAGAGGCATTTCTAATTGTCGATAAAAAAAAATCAAACGAGCTGGTATAGTTCCAGAAATTAACCACACAACAGAAATGCGGGGCTGGGAAGAAGGAACACAAGCGGTCGTTGATTAGTTTGCCATTAGTATCATTTGTTGCGCAAATGCAAATAATGCCATGTAGGTTTGTTGGTTTGCGGGATGCGTAACGTTCAGGGATTGTCTCAAGATTGTGGCAATTCCAAATGCCCCGAACTCCTCCCCACGGCAACTAATTGGCCTACCGGGGGCCAGCCACAGGGTCAAATATTTGTTTTTTATATTTGGCCTCATCAAACCGAACCCCAGACAATGGTAACGGTCCCAATCTTCTCGTCTTTGTAGCTCAGACGAACTTCTTGTTTTCAGGGTTTTTGTGGAATCGGATTCAACATCAGAGCCCGTAAGCAAATAGCCCAACTCTCAAAGTAGAGATGAAGGTTTTGGCGTAGCGAAGATTGGAGATTTATTTGTCGTGCCAAACAAATCGTGCCCACAAACATAAGCACATATTGGGAGCACCCCATGAAACGCCGAATCTCCGGTTTTGGGCATGTTTTATCAATTGAACAAAACCTCAATCTGATCAATACCGACCGATTGATGATGATGTGTGTATGTGTGTCTCTGTGTGTGGATAGGAAGTTGTCGCAGAGCAGTAAAAATGGATTTTGTAGAAACGGATTCGGTCCACACATACGCATCGTTAGCTTTGCATAAACGGATTTACTTTTAGACGAACACAAGCGTAAAGAGAGCATGTTCTCGTATGTGTGTGTATGTGTGTGTATTAGTTTGGAGCGAAAGGACACACAAAACTGTCCCACTTTCGAGTGGTCTAAGCGCCGGTGGTTCGGTTGCTTATAGTAGCTAGGTCCAGTTGGCCAGGTCTAGTAGGTCCAGTTGGTTTTTGTTTGGTTCTCGTTCTCGCTTCATTATGCCAGAAAACGTTCGTTCTTGTGAAAAGTGCACGTGTTCCAATAAGCGATCCTTCCGGCATTTGCCTAGTTTTGCCTCCGAGTGTGTATGTGTTTGCTTGGAGCATGATTGCGTTTTCGGTTGCCATGAGTTGAGGCAAAAAAAAATCCTCACAAAAAAGGGGATCTCTCCTGGATGAGGAATGTGGTGTTGCGTTTGATGCAACCAGTAGCTTTGCTTTGGTGGTATTTGTTCACAGCGCAACAAACGGTGGACAAAAAAAAATCAGATGACATACGTTCCTATCGCGAGGGGTTTTTTTTGTAGGTTCTTCATTTCGTTTGTCTATCTCGTGCTCGTAGAGTTTTTCCCCTGAGCGTGAATGGCCGGCTGCCCGCATTTCTGTGCTTTGCTTCAGAACACAAAGCGACCGGCAGCAGCGAAATGTATGGTGCGCACCTTCCTCACTGGACCACTTTGCGTACAAACCAGAAGACCCGTTGATGCTAGACATCAGTCAAGCGACCACTGGCAAAAAGTGGTTCATCATCTGCCATCTGGATTAGCAGGGCAAAAAAGACATCCAACGGGCATGGACGTGAGCATTGGCACATCCTCTGAATGTTCCTGCTGGAGGAAGGACCTCATCCCATCCAACCAACCAACACTTCCCCCCTTGAAGCCGTTTTTAGTACAAGTGTTCGATCCGAGGTTTGTACACGGTTGAGTTTATTGGGCTCTCTATCTCTCTTTCTCTCGGTCTAGCTCTCTCTCCGTGTTAGTGAGTTTAGTTGCCCGACCAACATCCGGCACGGAAGCAATCGACTCGTCCGTTTCGGTGTGTTAGGCCTGTTCCGGACTTCCTGTCCCGTGCGCCCTCCGATTTGCCGCGGTTGCTACTCTCGGTACACGATAATTGCGCGCCTTTGTTCGTGCCTATGTGTGTTATCCTGTCCCTCCAACAACAGGACAAAACCGGAGGGCAATGGAGATTCCCGGATTACACACACACACAACACTGGTGATGAGGGTGGTTGAATACTGTGATGGGATTTGTTTCCGGAGCCACTGCGGCTGTGTGTGTGTGTGTTGGTGTATTATCGTCGGGTGCTTTAAGCCGCTGTAATCCTCCAACGATCCAGCGATTGTTTGCTACTACTACTACTAGCATCACCAACAGCCCGGTGTTTCTGGTTGTGGTTTTCGTGGTACCACTGAAGGTGTGTCTTCTTATCGCGGTCTAATGGTTTGCAGGCAGAGAGGCAGGGGCAACTGTTTGGTGGGATGAATCGGCTCGGAAGCAATTGGTTTGAAAAGCTTCTCCATTCACATAATATGACCATTTGCTTGGGTTGGGCTGTTGGGTTAGGCACGAAGCTTTCGTTTGCGCTCGTGCCTCCACTTATTAGTGAATAGAATGGGACAAAAGGGCTTCTTTTGTCGGTTTAGTGGTTTTAATAGGCTTTGTGTGCGAGACGGATCCAACGGAAGCTTCTACAACCTGTGACAAATGTTTGGCAGACTGGCAAAGGCCTGAAGTATTTTACCCCAATCACGGGGCTAATCCTGTGGAAACGAGTGACACAGGTATTCGCTGTCTATTCATCAATAACTAATAGGAAAGCTATATGCAAATTATAGGATGCCTTTTTTGACAAACAATGCCTGTATTTCGTAGAAATAACAACACTTTGCTTTTACATTCTTGCGACATTCCATCACTTTTATATAAGAAATATTGTGCACTTTTAAGACTGTTGGCTAAAAACCAGGGTTTATTGAATATCTTAGTACGATTAAAATATTTTTTACAAATATTTGGAGAACATTCTGAAGCATCCTCTTATTTAAGAAGATAAAATGACTTGAGTCACAAATATGATATTTTGATTTAGACCCATAAGATTCATCATTCTCGAATATACTTTTACTGAAATCTCTGATATACTGGTCTTACAAAGAACTATGAGTTTTTAAGGTTGTAGAATCTTTTTACTTTTTCATCACCCACATTCATGAATTTCACTTCTTTCAGTCAAGAATCTGAATCCAATTTGAATTTTTATTCCTAGTTCGCTTCGTTCCTTCATACAAGTTTGTCTATTTATTGTAATTGATGTCTATTTAGCACGCTTTTGTTGAAAAACTCTCCTAACATGAATAAAAATACTTTCAATTTGCATTTTTGTGCATCGTTAATTATTTTATTGCTCACGTAATAATTAAAATAATCAAATATTTCCCATAAACCACCTGCCGTCCTTATCCGGGCACTAATTGTAGTCTGTGGTTTGCAACCCGCACTTTACAGTAATGTTCATTATACCCATCAGGTGTGTTTACTTTCGTGAGTGAGTGAGTAATTAACCTGCATCTCTGTAAACACACCCAGCACGGTTCCTGTGTGCTTCGTATACGGTACCACAACACTGAACTGCACTGGTTAAAGTAAACATAAATGACACTTTGGTACACAAACAAACAAAAAAAAAAGATCAATGAAAGATGCCCGTGTGTTGTGCATGCATGCAGTGTACCATACGGCGTGTCTGTCACACTTGCCAAATGCTGACCAAACACTCATTAGCACCAATGGGCAGGGTAACAAATATATTTAAATGGCAACCCTCCGTTCGTCGGCCGGTACGAGATATGGATTTTTTATTGGGCATTAATATGCAACACACTACTGCCCCTTGGTGCGATGAGTCAGATGCACCCCGTTGG
>AXCO02007131.1:0-15211 GCA_000473525.2 Anopheles melas | reverse complement strand
AAGCCAACTTTTTTTACTCTATAAAAAAAATACAAAATTGACATAACAATTGTTAGGACTGTTTGATAGGAAAGTGCCTAACGACTTGTCATAAATAGGAGGCATCCGAAGTTAGCCAGAATACCCGAACCAATACGAACCAAACTGATCACGACAGGGATAAAAAGGAGCGGTAGGGCAACATTCGGGGCTCTTGAACCAATTAGCGGGAACAAACGACTCTTTTTTTGGCGTATTTCTACAATAAATGCAAGGCAAAGAATTCCACTCGGTTTTGGTTGTTTTACATAGTTGAAAACACAGGGACACACAGGGTAAACTCTTGTAAACCAAAGGATTGTCTTAAAGTCAAAAATTGATGCCTTAGAGGCAAAACTTGTGACACTCTATCAAAAATTAGTGCCTTAGGGACAATAAATAGGTAATTTGGAGCCAACATTTAGCAGCAACAAATGTATCTTTTTCTTGTAAAACATATTAAATACGTGAAATTTGATTCCATTAAACACCTTTCTTGGCCGACCCCTCGAATAGTCCTGAATATGTTGAGAGGTTTCAAACTATAAGGCTTCAAAGTTTCCGCAAATTATTAGACATTTGTGATTGGTATTAAAACTTATCTATTTTGATATCGATCACCCAAGCAATAAAGCAAGTAGTTCTTTAAAATTAAAACTTGTTTTCGTTTGTGGTCTTTTCTTACTGATGTTCGACGTCTAGTTTTGAGTTTATATTCAAATCTGATTGCTACGGTGCATCGATGGTAAAACCAGTTATTGTGAAATTTTTCTTGCATCGTTTCTCAAAGCTGTTGTCGAGTGTGTGTGGTTTTCGCCAAAATAGATTATTTTCTTGTTTTATTAAATTATTTATTCTTATTGGTCCATAACCAACGCATCCAATAGTTCGACTAGGCTATAAGGTTGTTATAATGAAGTTTGAAATCGGTTGACTAATGTTGTTCTTTGTTTTCTTTTCAGGTATGTCAGCATAGCTTTGTTAGAGTATCAGGTGAGATAACAATGAGATTAAACATTCTTCTGCTTAAAATGGCAATGAACAAGATGAATGTTGTTATTGTTTTGGGTAAATTCCATTTCCTACAAAAAACGAATTCTACAGGGACAAAAACAAGCGAATAATACAATAAGACCAACTGAAGCGTATGAAGATTTTATACCAGCCCTAAATAGCTATGTCCAATCGCCAATCATCTTAGAACGCTTCGGTTATGATAGCATCCCCTAGCATCTACCCACGAAGCTCGGGTCACCATTACCATTTTCATGCTCAGTTGCTCGTTTTTATTTTCAATTTACTGGAAAATCAATCGTTCGGCATCGCCGATTTTAATGCTGCCGCCTTAATGCTGGTGCCTGGCAGTGATGCTCGAACGATGGATCGTGTAGTCGGTTGGGGGAAAAAATAAGGAATCGCAACGCTGTTTTCCCCGGTTTTCACGTTCACTTGAACATTAAATTTGCGTTTAATTTAATATTCCATTCGTCAGTCAGACCACCAGGGCTGAAGACCATTTTGCACCCGCAGACGGCAAAAATGGAAAGAAAAACCAGATTCGGTTTTTTTTTGCGTCGGTTTTCCGGGCAGTGAAGGCGATTTCCATTCGCCGGGATCGATGAGCCGTATCATTCGGCGGAAGGAAAACATTGTTCCGGCGAGCATAGCACGGGGCGAGGAGGCAGGAGTAGGAAAGAAGAAGCTGAGAAAAGGCATTTTGATGAGATTCGCAATTCTTCTTAGGGCTGGGCGTACTGTGGGCGTAATGTAACCAATCAATATGGTTTTATTATTCCGCAGGCGGAATGTTAAGCGCAAAGCGCAAGGAAATCATTGCTAATGTCATTGAATTCATTATGGATTTGAAATTCAAAGGTTTAGCATTTATGCTGTTGGTATGATGCATGTCTCAACAGTAGTTAACTATTTAGATGCAGAGAGAGATGTAATGAAACCCTCCACGATACGTTCCCATGTCTGTAGCAACCACAGAGCGTTGGCAAAACAACATATTTCGCGCTCGAATGTACAAAGACAACCGCAAAACCAGCTTTGGCAGAGCCCGGGATGCACGGGATTTCATTGTGGTTAATGGTCTTACCTTTCGAAAGCTTGTCTGCTGGCTGCCGTTTCACGCGAAGTCACCCATGCCACCAGAAAGGATTATTAAGCCTTTGGTCCAGAGAAGCATGTGTGAGTGTGTGGGCTGTGGCTGTACGTACAGCACGTGCACACTTTTTAAAAACCCAACCAGATTCATAGAAAGAAGCGCACTTTCCAGCAAAGGCTTTTAGCTGGCGGAGCTGATATCGTGGTGTATCGTGCCACCGCTGGGATTAAGTGTGCCGGGTACGTGCTTGCGGTCCGCGGCGCCATAGTTACCGCTGGTGGAGCAAAGATGAAGAAATATTATTGCCCCAGCAGAAGGCCGGATTGGAGGCCACCGGTAGGACCTGTTTCGGATGGAGTCGGCGCACAATGCCGGCCACAGATAGGAGCAACCAGTTTCCCTGCTTCGCATTTAACGTTCGTTTTGTGTTTTAAGATGGGAGCATGGGTTGGGAGGATGAGGTAAAAAATAGTTGGAGGTTGGGGGGACACATCCGGCTAGGATGACGATAATCCGCTTCTCGAGATATATAGCCATCCTTGGGACAGCTCGAGTGTTGGGTGTGGATTTGGATGTGAGAGAAAGGGAGAGGAACAGGAGCTTAAAGGATGGCTTGAAAATGGGAGGCAATGTTATCATTTTCTCTTGCTCATTGTCTTGCGGTGAAATGAGCGGTTGCATCTTTTTCCACCCCACCATCACAAAACAGTGCCAAGCGAAATCTCGTTTCAAAGAGTAAATTCTAATGGAAAAAAAACCAATGCTCGCAGGAAAGTGTTTTGCAACGGCGTACAAATGTGTATGTGTCTGTAAGCAGACCTTTTTTTCATCTGTGCTTCGTCCTCGTCGGCCAGCCAGTGTGGCAAAAGATTAGGAAAATATTTCATCACGTTCGATGCTTTTTGCTGCCCGACGGTTTCGTGCCTGGCAATGGGAGAAGAGGAAACTTTCTTCGCCGCCAGCTTGTTGCATGCACGCTTTGGATGAGGGCGAAAAAAACAATCATCCCGTACTTCTTTACGGTGAAAGCCCTAAGAACGTTTTTCGAGTATCTTTTTCACCCTCAAACAGGCACGCACAAACGGGAACGGGGCATGAAGCATGAAGATAAAACTGGGAAGCAACAGCTTTCCACTATCATGACCGGAGATGATTCATGCAAAACTGCAACAGCATGACTTGTTGCATCGTGATGCTGATGATTCAGCAGCCAGCCAGCCAAAAGGAGAGAACGTTCAAAGTTGAAATCAAAACCGGAAAAAAGCTTCTCTTGTGTGCTGCTGGTTATCGTTTGGCTCCGGTTTTTATTTCTATACAGCAGCTTTAGGGCATCCCACCGAGCGATACTAGTTTTGGTAGTTGGTCTTTTGGTTTATTAATGGTGCCCCATTGCCTGCAGTTGCAAAATGTTTTAATTTCACTTGTACAAAGCATTGTTGTGTGGTATGAGTTACTGGAAGTATTTTTAAATGGTGTTTGTCTCACATGAGATAGGAACATTATGCACCTGAGCTTATGCTATTTAACACATACAATCCCAGAGCAAGAGCGATATTAAAAAAAACCCCTTTTTTTGTTGTTGTGGTAGCTGTTTTTTCGGGACAACGAATTTATGGCGCCATTCGTCGCCTGTGGCAATGTGGCAAGCTCGTGCACCACTTTAGATGGTCATTACCGATAGCCGGAGCCATCGTGTCTCCATCGTTCGGGGCCGGGTTCATCGTGGAAAGTCGTCTGGTCCAATCAATAAAAGCTGTAAATCACACCAGCTGAAATTCCACTACACCTTTCGGTCGAACGCGGAGCAATTGACTGGTGACTGGCGCTGGAATCAATAATTCAGCAAAGAAAAATAAAATAAAATACCCCAAAGAGTAAACAAAAGCTTCTTGCGCTTCTTGCGGGTCGGTTTCGATAACGGCTGCCAAGGTATTGGGTGGGAACTGGAGCTTTTCGGGCAGGTACTTGCTCGGGTGGGTTCGTTTCCATCGCCTAAAAGACAGCTTGCGGTACGCCCGGTCAACCGTTTCCCAAACACGGCACGGTGCCAGTGCTGGGTACGACGCTGGGATGAGCCTAGCCACTTCAGGAAAGCCAGACCCTGAGCAGCTAGACTTGGTTGTATTGGTGAAGCGTTGGCTCGAGCTTTAGCGGACGAACAAAAACATTGATCACTATCTTTTATTCATGATCCTTGGCCCTCATTCAATTTCCGTCAACAGTGAGTGCGTCGGGCGGGAAGGAGTGGTATCTTCCGTAGATATTACGGCATCGAGCAGCGATAGCACGCAACTCACGGAATGAACTCGAGCATCCTGCAGGAGCGAGAGCCTCGCGTGGCCAAGAGTCAATGATTTAGGACGGGGTGGAGTGTGCGCCATGGCGGATATTGCTATGATGAATCACGTCACTTTGCTGTGCAGGCTGGAGGCTTTCAGTGCTGCTGACGAGCAGCGGCGGACACCATTTTCGTAGAGGATGGCTTTGCTGTTTGTTGACCGTGCTGACCATGCGGCAGACGGCTTGATGGCCTTCGCCGCGCGGAAAACAAATCGATGCCGCCAACTATTTTGAGCGCTAGTGGGTGTTATTAATGGTGTGGTATGATTTTGTGACTTGATTAGTGTTTGAGAGGAATGGGAAAAGTTTTGTCATACCTGCAGACAGATAGCATATTTTGAGTTGCTTTGTATTGCACGCTTTTTAAGTCTTTAGTCCGTTGTGATTTAGTTTTTATTTCACAAATTGTTGGACATAGCGTTTAGCAGGTTGTCTAGGAAGTCTGGTCTGTTATTTTGAGATGCAATATTTGGCGAAAATTTGTCAATTTTCGTCAATTTCAACCCTGTCTTTGGATTTAGTTGCATTTCATGAGATATCTTGAAAGACAAACTTGAAATTCTAATACTTCTCCATTCAAATCCTATTTTTGAACATTTGTTTGAGCCAGACTCGTGATAGAGTCGTCAAATTGCACGACCTAACAACATATTTGCGATGGATTCAAACTTCATATGGAGCCATCTTTTTCAGTTAATCCATCATAAGCTTTTTCTGCCGCTTTACATCCTACCAGTCTAGACAGAGTGAGGATTAAGCAAATGAGAATGAATTAACCATCGGCTTGGAAAGAAAATCCTATGAGAATGGTGTTGTGACACCAGTAATTATTCCAATTTTAGACCAAGCAAAAGGGATAACACATCCATGATTAATTGCTCTTCCCGCACCGCAAGCGGAATGGCATTGGTCGGCCGGACTAAAGTCTTTTGTAATTTTTGACACTGTTGCATGACGATGGATTAGCTGGCATCACGGAAGTAAGAACATCAATGTATGTTGCGGAAGTTATTTAATGCCTACGGAATATTTTGTTAGGCAATTAAAACTCTTTTTCAGCTATTTAGAGCTATAATAATTTAATGTTTACACCTAAATGTGAAACAAAACGGTAAACATTATAACCTACACACTCGCTTCGTCGCGTATCTTTTCTAACCCATCTCACAAAACTTATTTATGATAAGCCTCATCGTTGGCAAACTTTTTTAATTGCAACAAGAACGAGCACGGAATAACCAGCAAACGCAAAACTAAAGCCCTGATTGGAAATCGGTTTCGCGGGCCACAGCCAGGGCACGAGATTCAGGGAAAAAAGTCATAATTAAACAATAAGTTTTGGAAACTTTCCCCTTTCCCCAGAACTAACGGGCACCGCGCCGCCCTGCCCGGCACCGGGTGCCAGTAAAGTTGATCCATTCGAAGCGCGAAGGAAACAATTTCAATTTGCTACGGAGCAAGTTAGAGCACCGGTGTCAGATGATTAATTTTTCGTTACCCATTCAAAAGGGGGTCGAAAAGTTTCCGCGTGGCGCAAAAAGAATGGATGAAAAGGCATGACTTTAAATGCGCTTGATGCACAGAACTCGAGAAGCGGCATTTGAGGTACAAAACAAGGGGAAATTGAAGCGTTAAATCTTTAATCAGTTAAAGTGGAGAAAATTTATCATCACACCACACCGGGCACATTTGGGGCCTGGAATATTTATATCACGGTGTAAAGTGTCTATTAATGTAAGATTTTTCGAGACCCGTAATGGAATGTAAGAAAGTTGAATGATCGCGATAAGTTCTGGTGCTCCTTTTAAGCGACACACAGCACGTGAGATCAAGAATTTGTCGCTGCTTTGCGTTCAACAAGTTTTGCTGTACGAATGATTTAATATGCGCGACACACAACTGGGCCCAGCTCGGAATGAAGGCGTATTCCATTCCATTAGCTCTGTGGATGGTGTTTTTTGTTGTTCCTTTTTTGTGATGCTTCACTTCTTTCGTTTATCCACGCACGCATTCGGCTTATTTATTTCGGTCCTTATCCTCGGACGCTTCCAAAAAAGCAAAGAAGGAAAAGTCCAACAAAAAAAAAACCGAATCCGTACAAGGTCGCTGGAATCGCGATGGATGCGTGCTCGGTATCTCAAAACTTAAGAGCATATGCGACGGATCTCCATCGTCCATCCATAGCGCGGTACTTAATATTCCGTGCACAGGGGCCGTGGCCGATGAAAGCCTTTCAGAAATTGAAAATAATGCTTCAGCGAGCGACTGTCGAGCGCGAGCGTGCAGTGAGAGTCAGTGAAGACGTACGCCACGCCAAATAGAAGCAGAAGAAGCAAAAACACAAACACCAAAAACCAGAATTCATCTGGGGCATGAAACGAAATTGTGTTTTTATTCAAAGCGTGTCGCACGCCCGCTTGTTGCATCCTTACGCAGGGCGGCCAACGCCGAACATGTTGTTATGCTACAGATGGTTATGCTGTGACGTCAGTAGTCTGGTGAGAAGAGGAAGGGAGCTGTAAGGCATACGGGCACGACCGTACGGCAGACCCAGAATGTGTCGTTTCACTCGCGTTGAACGGTTGCCAAAAAAATGCAAATCGCGCGTACAGCAGGCATACATCAAACCCTGCATCCGGGAGTTGGGCCCCAATGTGTGTACGCGAGCTGCCACGCTCTGTGAGCTAACCCCGGTTCGGTGCCGTTCGATGTACCCCGGCTTGCATACATATGTACGATGTTGGACAAATCAACAAGCGCTAACTCGCCGGGTCTGCTTCTCCGGTGCAACTGACACCAGCGTAGGTTTAGTGTGGGGTTTGGGATGTAGGGGTGATAGATTTTGGCCCGTGTCCAGAGTGCTCTAATTTCGACGTCAAAGGGTATATTAGGACGACACTTTTCCCCGCACACGAACGTTGTCTGTAGCCAGGAGGGGGGTGTTGATGTGGAGCAATAGCAGAAAGAAGAAAAAAAGCTACACGTCCCCGTCATCGGTGGACGCGTGGCGCCAGTTCTAAAAGGAGAAAGTGAAAAACAGGGAAACAGATTATTTGCATCCTTCCGTTGCCAATGCTAACGAGGGGGAAAGGGGACGAGGGGTAAAGGGATAGGAAAACTCGGCCGGGCCAAGAGGACAACCGGCGCTCGAGCGGTTGATTGATGACGAGTCGTTGGATAAATTAATGTACGCTTAGCAGGCAGGAAAGGTGGACGCGGTAGAAGAGGTCGCGAGCATCGCGGCCTGACAGGTGAATCGCTCGATCGGGAAGTGTCTGATGAGGTGTCATCGAAGCTTAACACGATGGATAAACTGTGTGTCGGTAGGTTCGTGAGTTGGGCGGCCCTTACGTATCAATGACGCTTATTGATTAGGCAGTCGATTCGTAGCCGGTTCGTCGAAAATCGATGGGAAGTGATTTATTTACGCTGCGTGCTGTCGGAAGTGCATTGCGAAAGTATTTTGATGTTTTACTGCTGGACAGAGTCAAAACCGTTTGTAGATTGATTGATTTTGATTACTTTCAGAGATCTGCAGAGATGGGAGTTTAAGCTAGAAGGATATCAGAAGAATTGGTTTGCAGTTTTAAATATTGAAATTTTCCATTATATTACATCCTCCAACATCTCATAATTTTGGGCCATAAAACAATATAAAGCGATAAAGAGAAACACTAGAAACGTTTGAGTTATGAACAAATGTTCAAACTTTTATTTTGCAATTATAAGGCAAAGAAATACGAATTTTGTCGACCATTTTACCGAACCTATTTGCTTAAGATAGGCATTAATTTATCAAAAGACAGCCAGGAATAGAAATTATCAATTGCTCATTGCAAGCAAAACTGTTCCATTGCCATCGATTTTTTGAAAAGAAGATGTCCAGAAAATCCCAACCCAACCTGAAAGATATTTCAAGATGCAGCCCATTTTTAACAGCACAGAAATAGAATGTCTATTTTCACGCGGGCTGTTAACTGAGCAGCAGAATTGCCACTGAAGTTAGGTTCATGCCCGACAAAAGCGCATCGTTTTCACATCACAACGAGCGTTCAGGCCAGCGTGGCTTTCAGTGTTGGAGCCAGCAAGTAGTTTGCCAGCGTTATGTGGGATTAAGTGGGCCATGGGACGTGCTCGTGGCCGTCGCCATTGCTATCACTGTTACCGAGCGAAAGATGAAGAAATATTATTGCAACCAACGTCGGTAAGTTGCAGACGTCCTTTAGTGGGGTGGGGCAAGTTTATCATGGTATACATTGTTGGCAGAAAACAGAAGCAACCAGTTTCCAACTTCTGATCGTAGCGTTCTTGTGTGTGTAGGACAAAGTTAGGGGGGTTTGCGCAATGGAATGTCGAGGAAACCAAGTGCCCAGCGTGCTCTGGCTGACGATAATCCGCTTCTCGAGATATATAGCCTTTCTTGGGCCGGCTCGAGAGTGCTCAGTGTGTGGGTTTTAAAGGATGACTTGAAAGCGAGAGGCAATGTTTTCGCGGCTCATTGTCTTGTGGCGAGATGATTCGTACTTTCGTCTTAAAAAAGACGCACCTGAGTGGTAGGCAAAGATGAGTAAAAATTTCCAGCAGCCTGTTGAAACTGATGAATTTCAGCAGAGTTTGTATTGGCTTGTCGAGCAGATGGTAATTTAATTATTTAATTCTAGCTTTTTAACTTCCTGGTAAACAGATGCTTATATCCTGGCCTCAATTGTTTAAAAGCACATTTCTGTACAATCTACTTACTTTGGATAACAAATTTTCCTTGTTGTAAGTATAAGCAAACAAGATTTAAATCGTAATCTTGATATTAATTAAGGGTACGATGTATCTGGGTAATTTCAAGTATTGTTTCATTTCTTTGCGAATCTTAAAATTCAAAGCATTTTGGTAGTTTTAACCACGGTACATGGTACATGGTTTTACTATCATTCTGATTAAATCCGTCACTTTTCAGATCACTGTCTAATAGTTGCATTGTCGTTCAGATTCACACACACATACTCAAATCATTGATTCAGTGCATGAAATACCCACAAAGAGTAAATAAAAGTTTCCTCTTCTGATGCTCCGATAACGACCCAAGGTATTTGCAGCAGAGGTTTGGCGCAGGTACTTCAAGATACTCAAAGAGTCGTTCCGTTCGCCCACTTAAATAAAATGTGCTGCATATCCCGGTCAACTGTTTTCCAAACACGATTCAGGAAACTCCCCAGGAAAGCCAGGACCGATGGAAAACTTGGTCGTATCGGTAGCATTGGCTCGAGCTTTAGCGGACGAACAAAAACATTGATCACTATCTTTTATTCATGATCCTGGGCCTTCATTCAATTTGCGTCAACAGTGAGTGCGTCGGGCGGGAAGGAGTGGTTTCTTCCGTAGATATTACGGCATCGAGCAGCGATAGCACGCAACTCACGGAATGAACGTTCAAGTGGAGAGTGTTGGAAGGTATCCGGAGCTCGCGTGGCCAAGAGTCAATGATTTGGGAGTATTACGTAGGGTGAGTTACTATGATGAATCACACCTCCCATTTTTTGTGCAGGCTGCCAGGTAAGCAGCGGACATTGTGTGGAGAGTACGGTTTTGTTGCTGTCGAGCTGACCACCAGTAGACGGTTTGCGTCCTTCGCCGGGCAGAAAACAAATCGATGAGGAAAGCTTTACCGCACGGGTATGGGTCGAGTAGGTATTACTAATGGTGTGGTGTGATTTTGGAGACAGCGAGTAAAATAGCTAGCGAGATTAATAGTTCGTTCGCTGCAGTGAAGGTTAACTTCAGGTCCAGTTGGTCACTCGAACTAATAGCGCAAACACAGGAGTGTGTAAAAATAGGAGGAAAAACGAATAGAGACATTCGGTATACGGCGTACAATTGCAGATCGTAAATTGGAACTTGTTTGGAAGTGGTTAGAACAATTATCTACTAACCCCACACGACGGTACCGAACGACACAAAGGTTGGGTGGTTTTTGTTTGTCATACATTTGCATAACAAAACGGGTTTGTGGCGCAAGGTGCACTTATCTAATTGAACCGTTTTGTAGTGTCTAATTACCAGTGAACCGAGCACCGTGGGGGCACACGTGTGGATAGCTAGACTCGACGAAGGTACTGGTAGATATATGTGTGTGTGTGTGTGTGTGTGTGTGTGTGTGTGTGTGTGTGTGTGCACTGGGTGTGTGTGAGAGGTTGCAAATGACCCAAACCGAACGAGACCACAGTGTCAACAGGCAAGCGCTCGTTAGGTTCACTTTGCAACGGAGGACAACATTATTATAATTAACAACAGCTTAATTGTCGAATTTGCTATTGACCTGGTAAAGCTACACGCGGTCAGCCGGTTGGATTAGTGATTGTGAAACAACACAGTGGACACTGTGATGCTACATTGTGTCCGTCATCTGTCCGGCCTGGTTGAGGCAGGTGTTTATTTTGCTGTGCTTGACTTGTTGAAAATCAAATCACTTTGACATTTCAGGCTAAACGTACACACACTTTTGAGCTTTATGTGATCAAACGCTAATAAATCATGAGACGACGTCAGCTTACGGAGGCGTATGGTTGTGCTACCGTCTATTGGAAAATGATAAACGTCAGTTTGCACTAACCTTCTCGATGTTGTCCTTCTCCTTAATCCTATAACACATCCAGCGTTTCCCTATCAATAGCAATCAGGCTCATAAAGAAAGCCTCCTAGGGTTCGATTAGGGCGTCGTCGCATTGTTGCCGCAGGACGATAACTGGTCGCGTGCTACGCCTCATCAAGCAGTTTTTTTTTCGGGGAAGGATGGTTCAAGGCTCGAATCAGTCGGGAGCTTCGAAGAGAACCGAGGGAATTAAGTAAATGGAAATGAATTAACGTAGCGTGAAGAAGGACGGGAGGACGTCCCCTCGCGCAGAAAGGAAGCTCGGTGACAATGGTCGTGTCACCGTTAATTATCCGAATTTAGGGACAGAAAAAGGTATAAAGAACGCCATGATTAATTGCTCTTACGCTCGAAGGGACGGCTTAAGTGACCGGTCTAAAGGCTTGGATCAAATGGTGGTGGACCCTCTGCAGTAACGCTGCGGGGCTAGAGATACTGCGGCCACAGAGAAGCCATAAACGCACCGAATGGTGTATGGAGAGCGAAAGAAGAAGAAGAAAAAGCTAGCTATGACAAACCTATGAAAGTAGGACAAATTTGTGTAGGAATTGATAGTATTTTCTACGTTGCATAATTTATACCGTTTAATGGATTGAAGTGAATATCCTTTTGGGGGAAGTTTTATGTTGGCTGGTTAGCTTGGGAAGCGTTAACCTGCATTGGTTTATTGGCAAGGTTTTATTTCTACGAACGCCTTATGATGATAAAGCTTCTAGTTACGGACGTATAGCTGAGCATGGCTACGGCAGATAATTCGCTTTGATGTTGACGGCACAACATTTACTTGAATCATGCAAATGAGATTACACAAACAAATTGTTTGCCTTGCAATCAGGTAGATGATGCTCTGCAGGTGCTGGAATGTGCTAGAAATAGCGATAGACAAGACTGGTTTTTTGTTTTGTTTTGAAGTTAAAATGGATGCTCGAAGCAAGGCATATGATGTGAATATTTAAGCTTTGTCTGGTATTTTAAAAGGAGTGTTGTCTGCCGAAACAATCGTTTGATATTTGACTCCAATTGAAAGTTAAATACCACCAGTGCCATTTACCTGGAAACAAATCGTTCTAAAGAACTCGTATATATTTCACTGATTCTTCGAATGATCCTTTGCCTTTGCTTTTAAATCCTTTTCTTCATTCTCGGAACAGCCTTCTCCAACTTTGCACTGATGTTGTGAATCTTTGTGTTACAAAAAAATCAAACATTTGCATTTTCATTCAAGCGCACCGATGCGTATGAAGGCATCGTTCCGAAAGAAATCATTTGCGGATCGGCGGTGGTGGTGGCGGAAAGTTTGAAGAAAATTCCTTTATCGACTTTCCATCGATTTGCCCACACTTAATAAAACGGTCGAACGAGCAGGCTCCGGCAGGCTTAGTGTGCTCTGCCCTGCCTGCCAGCTTAACAAAGGTAGGGGTGGCAGAGCATAAATCTTTCACGCCTACCCCCTCCAGTGGTGGTACTGCGTTCTGGGAAAAGCTCAACACCACACCTCAACCACGCTTTACACCGTGAACAATGGACTAAAGTTAGCAAATTTTCGTCAGCTTAAGATCGACCCGTTAGCAGTGCGTCTGAGCTACCCATAAATACTTGTGGAGCTCGGTGGCTATACCGCCTGGTTGGCAGTCCACTCACGGCATAGCTCTCATTTGCCAGGTGCAATTAATTGGGGGCAAATCCGACCGGAGTGATCGGTTTGCGGGAATAGGCCGACGTGATTTGTAAGTGAGGAGGGACTTTTTGCTATCGGTCGGAATCGTTTGCTCCAGCTTGCCCAGGAATGCTGCTTAAAAGGCCCCCCAAAAAACTTCTCGCAGCGGTAGAACTGTGAAGTTAGATGCAAATAAGCGTCAATGGGTGTTTTAATAGGACTCACGAAAGTGTATATAAATACGGTTGCAAAACTCCGTTTTCGTAACGCTTTTCCCTGACATTGGTGGCTTTAATCGTGTTGTACTATTGGAAGAACGATTTGCTGCCGATTTGTTTAGTGATTTATTGCTTTTTAAACAAATATCTACAGCAAATTTTGATAGTCTTTCCTACATTAATGTTTTGGTGCTAGGTTTATAAAGTTTAAAATATGCTCTTTAAATTTTATGAGGATTTATGCGCATCAATGTTTTATGGCCTCTTCCAGGATGAAGCGAAATGTGCATTCAAGTAAATCCTAGTGGGCATTGCTTTGTTTGTAAGGATTAAGGATTAAGCATTGCTTTGTTTTTATAAATTTGTAATTTACCTAATAAATTGTTGTAAAGTAACACATTATCATTGCTTTTTCCCTGAAAGAAACACTTTTTATTACAAGTGCGTTGAATGTACATCCTGCAAATCCTTTCAACTGATAAACTTTTCCCTTATTTACCCAGCCCAAGTGAATGCCAGCGTAGCCCCAGTGGCAATTGCCACACGTTTTATTTGCTGTCAATACGTAAAACCTCACGAACGCAAACGTTTCCAATACAGGGAAAGGGAAAATACATCAATCCTATTTACCTGCTCTCAATTCCCGCCCGTCACCGGCCTGGTGCATGGGAGGGAAGGAAATTGTCAATTTCAATTCCATTTCGCGCGAGCTAGAGCACCAACGACACCGGAAAAAGGTATGATTTGTAACGGCAGCAGCAGCAGCAGCAGCTTGACTCTTTTCACTCGCTGGATGTCGATGATTGAGACATAAATATCGTTTTCCAACTTTTGGCATGCTGTACACCTTTTCTACAGTTGCCACGAATTCGCCACCTATACAACTGACGATACGACGATCCGTTTGCAGTGCTGCCAGCGAGCGGTACAAAATAGGAGCAAAATTTATTAGGCAACCGGCAACACTGGGGCACCTTTTCCAACTGTTCCGGGAAGGCTCGGAAGGGTGTTGGATTCGGTTTCACTTTCGATTGATCGGTACGGAACAGCGGATCACCGAGCGGAATGTCGACCGTACTTTGACCGAGTAGCTAGAGTGGTTTTTCGGGAGAAGGAAAGGTAAAAAAGAACGCTCACACCAGGCCACACACCAAAACGTTTGTGCTTCAGAACACGGCGGCGCTGGCTCGGCCGAACCGTGCGCTCGATTGATTCGGTACACATTTTAACTCTTTGCTTTGCTGCGAGTACCTATGGCACCACACCTGGCCGTAGTGGATGGCACCTCGACCATTGGAGTAGCTTTACCCTCAGCTGGAAAAATGGCAATAAATGATGGTGTGGAAAATTTATGATGTCAACGGTGTCGTACATCAACAGACACCGTGGAAACTCTTTTGCCCCGTACCCCCGCGTCTGGAAATGTTGCAACCAAAGGGAGAAAGAGTGGGGTTTTGTGCGCGGAAGTGAAACGGAGCTAGGTGCCAATTTGTGGCGGAAAACACGTTCCATCAACATTGTAAAAAGCGGGCGAAAGCTTGCCTGCGCGCGTGGTAAAAGTGTCACCACGGGGTTAGGAAGAGTCGTAACGTAAACTGAAGGGCTGAAGCGTGTTCTGTTGGCTGGTCTCGATCGTACACAGTACCTCGGTTCAATTATTAGGGGTGGGAGGTGGTGGAAACGAGGGAACGAGCAGATGAAAAGCTTCAACGGGGTACACATTCGTTTGATGAGGTTTTTACATCGTCGGTTGGCGGTTGTCAAGTTGTGCGACCCCGCGACCGCGAAAGCACGATGAATGCGATAGGAGTGCGTGCAGAAAGCATTAAAATTCGACGACCGCGACTGCTGCCGGGTTGCTCCCTTGGCGACGGTGGAAACTCATTTGCCTAAATTGTGCTTTTACTTACACGTAGATGCTACAACAGCCCCTCCATCCACAGCGGTGCGGTTGTGCGATGGAAGGAAAAGTTATTCCATTAAAATTTTCACTTCGATCAGTTGCTAGTGAATCCTGATGAACGTGTTTGTAATAGTCAAATTTGCGCTCTCTGCTACTTAAATGGCTCACACCGTACTGGAAGTGGTATATGAGAAATTCATATTCTAGCTGCTTCTACAATGAGAATTTAAAATCGTTTTTTTCGAGTTGAAAAAATTCAGTAAACAGTGAATTTCTCCATTGAAAATTGAATGCTTTTCCCCATAAAGTTGAAAGCGAATTT
>KI921149.1:11019-25411 GCA_000473525.2 Anopheles melas | reverse complement strand
TACCCACTTAATGAAGTGAGCTTGGCTTTCAGTCACTTATTGTTTACCATAGCAGGATAGTCAGTCCTACGTATGGGGGCACGGTCTATTCGGGACTTGAACCCATGACGGGCATGTTGTTACGTTGTACGAGTTGACGACTGTACCACCAGACCGGCCCATCAAATTTGTCCATTAGCTCATTGAAAGCGTTGGATGAAGGCTATGGAAGCTACATGAAATTCAACAAATAGTGGAAGCTACATTAAATTCAACAAATTATGAAAGCTACATGCAATTGAACAAAATGAAACAAAAACATTTGAAAAAAGACCAATCAATCGAAACAACTGTTGGTATGAAGTATCTTACAAACCACAGGAAAAACCTGGCATTTTTCGACCCAATTTTTTGTGAACAGTCATCTAAAAACTAATATTAGAGAATATAGGTGGCCAAATCATGTATGCAGCTTGGAGAATATTCGTCTAAGAGAGACATTGATCCTGAAGAGACTACATCTTAGACTGATTTCACTGTATATTTTTCAGATGTTTAATTTATGTGCATCATCAATTCGCTTTTATCTAAACGTATCATCAGATCGTAACTAGAATAAGGTTCACTACCATTTAAAAAAGTTGTTTTATGTATTGTTCATTCAATGCAATAGCATTCTTCCTTCATGAACCATACTTCGATCAAAGTGAGATATATTTTTTTCAGAATTCCCTGCTATTTACATGGCGAATACATAAGGAAGATATTTAATATATTAAGACATGTAGTTTTAATTTGTAATTTTATTTTTTTACTAATATTTAACAACCATTTTAATCTCCACGCAGTTCATTTATATCACTTGAATGCTTTAGAGAGAAATATGTACTAGGGGAAAATATACCGTTTGCGCATGATCAGTTGTGAATAAATTCATGCTTAATTGATTTCTACGTTCATTCGTGAGATGATGATAGCATGAAGAGGAGAGTATCTACATTTTATCATTTTGCATGAAGAACTGTGAGTCTCAATAATAAGCTGTTCTATCATATCAATCACTATTTGAAGTATACAAAACATTGCAAGACTCAATTTTCGATTCTTATTTTGTTGCCATAAGTATATTCATTACTTGGTTAATCTCTGTAATCTTTGTGGTTGTTTATCCCCGACAAACCGCTTCACTTAACAAAATCCATCCAATGGTCTGACTCATTAATTTGATGCAAATGTATGCACACTGCACAGCACGCTGTTATACCCTTGGCAATCGTCTCACTGATGCAACTGCAGTTCCACTCCTCGAGGTAGTCTGCTTATCTTCATCGAGCTGGTTAATCTCATCGTACAAACTGTTGTAATTTAATGCTCCCTGTGCTGTTGTAGAGATCTTGATTATGCTGTGCATTATAAGCGCGGGGATCAAGCATCGAAATTCAAAGCGAGTCTTTTTGTTGAGTGAATCAATGATTTGACGGAAGATCAAGATTAGGAAAAGCATCTCTTTGTGATACTGTATCCAAATGGTGGTTGACCAGTGTAATTCTATGCATTATACTCTAAAATAGAGGATAAGGCAAACCGACAGTATGCTGAAAACAGATACCGTGCACCCGTATCGGACATCAGGACCGAGGTTTGTGTGTGTGTATTTGCTCTGTTCTTCACAGCGGTCGGGTTCTGTCTATCGACCTGTATTCGATGGGTTCGAATGTGGTTCTGTGTGTACCTCTCACTGGTTAACAGCCATGTTTTCGTAAATATTATAATCCCAAATCTCCCCACAATACATAAACTAAGTTCATCGAGTTCGTTTTCGGTGGAAAACCACGCGCGTAAACCTTCCATCGGTCGGTGCTGGTGAACACTGGCCCACACACTCTCTGTCCTCCCAGTATCAACGTTCGAAACATTCAGCTGTAGTGCTTTGGAGGTTTGGAAAATGAATTCACATTCCAACAGCAGGAATCACTGAGCACTCCCTCTCTGTCACCATACCCTTTCATAGTGGTCCTGGAAAAAGGCAAAACCACCGCAATACTATGCGTAAAAGGGGTTTTGTGGCTGTATATCCATCGACAGGACGGAGAATCGGGTGAAGTGCCGCTTAAAGTACAATATCTCCTAGCCTCCTCCCACACCCATGCCAGAGTAATGTTGGCCAAGGGCATTGACTTTAATTCTCAGCCCGAATAGGGTAGCATGGGGTATGAATGTTTAGTTAAACTTCATGGACCATTGTGCTTTGTTTATGTTACTGTTTTGCACAGGCAATGTGGTCTCTCATCATTGCCTCCAACGTAAGGATGTCGCCTCCCGAAAGGTGGTAGAGATTCGTGGTTGTGTGGGTGGATATGTTGGTATTTTTGCTTTGTTTGGTGTATTCGCTTTGTGAGTCGGTGTCGCAGTGTAGGGGGTAAAGCAGTGGCGCATGATAATCGTAAGCGTATAAGAGGGAAACTAGCATGCATATGTATGCGTTCCTTTGCATTTAGAGTGTTTGCAGATTAGTTTAACCCCTTTATATCCATATGGGAGGAGGTTGTCATTCATAAAAAATCCAGTGCACAATAAACGATGATGAAACGGAAACTTTCGTGGTAAATCTACACAGTTGTAGCTTAAATGAGGTGGAATAAATCCTACCACCGTGTTGTAACAAACTCAATTCTATAAAATACTTAGTTTTATTTCGTAACGAATGTTTTAATTGGTTACGATTTAAACTTTTCCATGAGAAGGCTAGACTTTTAATGTGTTTTCGAAATTGTGACGTCAATCGAGATTGCGAAAAGAATAGCTATCGTTATGACCGTTATGTTTATACAACTTTGACAAATCTTCAAACCAAATTTTTATACCAATTATGAAAAACAAGCATAATTGCAACAATCACCAGAGCTTACCATTTTCGATTAAGACATTTCACTGCAGAAATTATTTTTAGAAAGCAAACAATCAAACCCAACCCTCACCGATGCTGTACAGTTGTGGCGGGGAATTAAATTCAATCCACCCATTGTCACCCGTTTCTGGTTTTCTACTGCTCCACCCATTGCTTCTCTCCCTTTTTTAAGAGATCGATAAAAAAGTTGTACACGGAACGCAGTTGATGCTCCTGTTTACACCCAGCCCAAGGAACGCTTTCATTGTATCATAATTACACGTTTACAGCTTAATGCCGGAAGTTTACATTTGTCGTGATGCTAAATCGCTGTTTTATATTCGCTCGACAATAATGGGCAGCGTTAGCAAGGGCGAAGTACTTTCCTGTGAACGAACTTTAAACATTAAACGTTGGGGAACTGGGGCTGGAATGTTGGTTGAATTTAGAGTGGCTGGACGCTGACGAAAGGCAGTGGGAGCGGTAATCATGGACATCGGACTATGGGAGCCACTCGGTTGTGCCTGCGTTGCCGCAGTTGCAAGCGCAGTTTCAAAAGCTAGCCCACAGCCGGAGCGTTCTTTACGACACGCTGCTGCAGACAGTTTGAACGATTTTGGAGACGAGCGTTGGAAGCAATCCGGAGTATGGTGGCAAGGGGATTAAAAAGGATATTCAAGAAGCACCAGAATAAGAACAAGAGCGAAACATTCACTTTGTGAGCGCTGGGGCAGAGTGGGTAACGGTTTTGGGTGGGATGTTTTCTCAAGTATGTTCTCAGCGATAGCATTTCTACGAATGCGAAAAAAGGTAAAATAAATTTTATTTCCAAAACGTATGTGCATCTGAAAACTCATTTATTTTTATGTCTTCACGCTTTACGATACAGGGCTTAGCATAAACGTGCAGTTCGATGGGCGGACGTATCGGTCTGTCTGGCACAATGTATGTGTGTGTGTGTTTGCGCGTTTCCATTTATGGCTCAAGGATTTTGCTATAGCAACAGGGCGACAAACCACTTGGGTCTGGCGCGAGGACAGAACCTATCTGTCGGCCATTTTCGTACATTTATGCATTCTGTACATGCATTGTTTGCTTGCGTGTTTGTGTGTTTATGTACATCTTCGAGCACATTTACACACCTGCAAAATTTCCGATGCTACACAGCCAAACAGCCATTCAAGGCTTTCGACACTAATTCGCCCTAATGACGTCGTTCACGATGTGTGAGAGTGCTTTCTTTGAGCCTGCTTGACGATGTCCCGGCCATCATGTGGTCGTAATACCAGTTACAATGTTGCTTTTTTTCTTGTTTGGTTATGTGACTGCTTTTACGCCCCAGCCGCTCATCCCACGCAATGCATTGGGCAGCATCGTCTCACGGTGTCGTAAAACAATCATTTTACGCAACTCAACCCCCACCCGAAGCTTTTTATGTTGCGATGAGAGTTGTTTAGCGACACTGCTTGGCAGTGGGAGGTGCTTTGGGAGCGAAGGGACCCGCTCTCTCCTTCGCCGGCTCATACAAATTGAAATGAATTCCGAAGTGGTGGGATGGAATGTTTTTCTTACTGGTATGCTAATTTGAGCAACATTTTGCTTGGCAATCAGTGTTGGCTTTTTATTTCGCGGAAGGACATCACATCGACAATGAGCGTATGGAGGTATGTGGAAGTGTGTGAGATAGGAAATGAAAACACAAAATATGTATGTCTGTATTGATGTTTTCCTGGTTTGATATTTGATGTATTTCTTTCGCTTTTTCAAAAATATGATTTTTTTTTCAAGATTTGACAAGAGGCATTCCAAGAAGCTTTCGAGATTCGCAGGAAATTGTGATTCAGCCCGTTGGTTGGGACTGAAAAAAAAACAACAGCATCTGAAACTGAAATACCACAGGAAAAATGAACGTAAAATATCCAGCAGATTCATTTCGGGACAAAATTAGCTTCCCACAGTGCTCATTCGGCTGCACTTGCAGCTTGCGAGTAATTTGAGGAAGATTGTTGAAACGTATAGCGAAACAAAATTTAAGCCACAAGCGCTCTCTTACGACCGTAAAGCGTAAAGCGATTTGTGATTTTCTCAATCTGCAAAACCCGGTACCGGAGCTGCCACTGGTAAAAACTGAATTTTGGCAAAACCCCTTTTTGTGCCCCAGATGCGAAACTCACAGACACGCCTGTCAGTGAAGAAGCTCCCAAGTACTTAAAGTGGAGTAACGTTTTACGGGCCTTTCTTTTATAGCTTTCATCGTAAACCATAAACATGATAAACTAGCACTCATCGCTAGACGCGCCCATCCACGGCGAGAAGCATTTCATTTGAAACGCACAGTTGTTCTGGATGTTTTTCTCCGGCGGTTAGATGGCACCGCTCACACCAACTTCCTGCAAGCCCACGTTCCTACGATTGGCCTCGTGGTGGTATTAGTGTCGCTGCATAATAAACCTCAACCAAATCGGTGGCGTTATCGCTCTAGTTGATAATTTTCGTTTGAATGCATAATGAATGGAATCTTATTATTAAATCATCGTCATTTAAAAGCGACATAAACAATTCTGCGGACCGGCTTAGAACCGCGCCATCGCGCTCGTCTCTTGGTGCACGGTGAAATGCATTTAAGGATTGCATAGCTTCCGTAAAATGTGATGTGTCCTAGTCTGCGCATTGAGATATTGGGATTGCGGTTTGGCTGTACTGAATGGTAGAATTGTAGTTTATTTTATGTTCTTTTTTATATTCATGTATGACAATCATACCATAAAGAAGTTGTTAAATAGGGCGTTTGCTGTATAATTTTCTACATACTTTTTACTTTTTTAAGTAGACCAACTTTTACTTTAGATTGCAAATGGTTACGAATGTTATTAAATTACGTTAACTTTATATAATGTGTGATCGAGATGGACGGGATTTTCTCAATATTATTATTGTTCTATGCACCATCTATAACAGGTATATAAATTATGTTCACATGTTGGAGTATGTAGTTATATTATGTGCACAGAGTAGTTTACCGCACAACCCCTAACCGCACTAGATAAAACAGAAGAAGAAAGTAGTTGGTTAGAGTCATTGTTTAACACAGTAATGAGTTTCTAATTAAATGTAAATTCGTAATTTGTACTTTGTTTTGTATTACTCTTAATGATTTTATGATTATTTATTGATAAGAAGCTATTTAGCTAAGCCAGGCGCTGTGAGGGTAAAAAATAAAACATTTTTATTTATATCTACGTATCATTTCTTAAATGTGGGTGAATTCCACTGCTCTTAAGTATTACAATAAACATGAAATTGAATGCATACAGTGCATTCTGTTTGTTGCAAATTGATCAAACAATAGTCACTTGCCTTATTACATTCTCCATTTTTTCCAGTGATTTATGACCAGTGTTGTACCGTGGGGTAAATAGCTTTTTACCCATTTCTCGAAAGTGTATATATAACAGACATTATCATATACTTATGAGCAGTTTACGCAAATAAATGCTCTTTTTACCAAAATATGTTATAAATTTTAATCCATTGAAGATGTCTTCTTAGTTCTTGGTTTGTGAATGATTTGTTCAATGTTTTCAAAAATACGAACTGATTATCCACAAAGCTTTCAACATCTTCAATCGTGAAAAGCAAATACTTTTTTCTTCAAATTGAGAACTCTGAGATTTTATGAATCTAAGGAAGCATCAATACTCTGTTTTCCAGGTCAGTTTCTAATGTGAACGGCATTATTCAACAATCGCGGGATTCATTTTTTAACAGCCCTGCTGCCACAAATAATGATAGCTGTTGAAAAACATCTTACATGTTTCAAATAATGCTGTACACATTGAAAACTGAGCCTAAAAACGGTGTAAGTTGAAACGAGATTGATCAAAGCGTTATATCCGGTACATTTGGCATCTTCCAAATTATATCTAATAGAACGTATGCAAATGATAACTGACAAAAATTGGACAATATCTAGTTTATACTTAACATGGCTTTAAAAAGGAATTCTCAACTGTTGAAAGATCTTTTAGCATGTTTTAGTGGATGCACAACAAAACGCGAAACAGATGATCCACCAATCGGACTGGAACATTTACGTATTTGTCGAACAACTACGGTCTAAGCAAGGACATATTATGTGAATGATGTTTGCATATATTCTGATTCAATAAAACTAACAAATTTTGAAGTACTAAATGCATACGAAAAATATGTTTATACTGGTTTGCTTTACAAAAGCCAAGCTGTATTGCTAATGTAAAACAAGGATGCCTTTGGCAACACCTTTCGCATAAGTAGACCAAACTTTTTAGATGTGCGGGCTACATTTGTAGCAAAATCATCTTGACATGTCACATGAATATGCTGTTCAACGCGATGTAGTGATGATCTTTCAGCAGATGAAATATACAGTGAACCCTCTCTTATTTGTCACCTCTCCAATTTGAAAAACATCTCTTATTTGAACATTTTTCACAGTCCCTTGATTTCCAGTACATTTTTGTTCCTCTAATTTGGAAAACCTCTGAAATCCGTGTCCCTCTTATTTGTGTATGGTGTTGCCATGGTTATTGAAAGATGTATGCTCAAATTAGCGATCCTGTTCGCAATTTCCTATAGTAACAGTTAGGGCTGCATACTAAATGTTCTATCTCTTTCTTGTTTGTATGGACCTTTCATTCACTTTCAACCTCTGTAATTTGAAAACCCCTCTTATTCGACAGTCCCATCGCCTCTCAAATAAGAGAGGGTTCACTGTACATATAAACTGACGATATCCACGAGCATTCGTAGAAATCGTACCCGATGGTGCGAGTTCAGTTCGGGTATTGAACCTACTTTGACCCGACGCAACCCGAACTCGTTACACATGGTTTATGGTGTATTGCACCTACCGCAATTGTTGCTTTAACTGATCCTACTTGCACCTTTTGGATCGACCCGTATGTAAGCTCCGGCTAGCTTACTCATACAAGTGCTTAAGCGCTTTCAGCTAGAAGTAGAAGCAATGATATTTTCTATGTTCTTCATTTAAGATATGTTCTACTGGAATCACTTAAACTACGTGCATCCATGTTTGTCACCATGTCCACTCTTGCTTTAATTTTCCTTTTGATATCGTTCTATCGTAACCGTGTCATAGATATCAATTACATCCAATATGCAAAAACTCTCATTAGCTGTTGCGCGATTGAAAATCCCCAATCTACCCAGGAAAATACCGTTTTAACCCGTGGATTTTCCCAAATTTAAAAATACCCGATTTGGTACACCCCTGTTTATGACTGAGATCAACAGTGAGAGTGTAAGTGTTTGTGCTTACGTGCGTACAATGTACAAAAACGAATCAATCTTATTATCGGATGTCCAGTTGTATTCTTGCTTTTAGAGATTTTCCGTTCGTTATCGATCAATCATGACCGATAGAGTGGATTAGAGAACTTGTGTGCACTGCCGTTATCGTGTCTGAAATTTTATTATCATTTGAAAAGGCGTGCTCAGTTATACACCATCCGCTACTCGAAATAGGACGCATCTTGCAACAGTCGGCCAATGGCACTATAAATTCTTTCACCCAACAGAGCAGCCCAGAATAGCGAGCAACTGTAAGTTTAATAATTTGATCTGGTGGAATCAATAAATTTCAATTTTCAATATTACTTTGCTACCCTCCTTCAGGGCGGGAGTCTTCTGGTTTGTGTAAAAGTTTCCACTGAAGGTTCATATTTTATTCTCCTCGACAGACCCATTCCATCTGGCACTGTACGAATGGGTCACAAACGACCCTTCCTGCCGGTAGGAGAAGTAGTAGAAAAGTGAAAGCATACAATGAAAGGAACAACTCCGAGGTTCAGGGGAATTTGAAAGCGTCAATATTATTGTTGCGTTTTATTTTACCGGGGAAAATCCTCCTGCTGCCCAGTTCTATACTATGTTACGTGTACTTGTGAATTGTTTTGTTTCTATCCTTTGTTGCCAGTGGTGAAAAGTGTATGAAATTTGTCATTGGATTCCGGGCATGCGTTTCTATGCGATCAAAGACTATTCTACAGCTGTACTGCTGATTTGATTGCAAACTATTTCATTGTGCTTCGATTTGATCCGGTGCTTATGTGTCTTCTATTATTCACCGGACACATGACAAATGGAGAACAGGTAAAAAGGGTTAAAAAAGAGGTAAACTAAAACTATGTGGAATGTACGAACATGTCATATTTTCTAGCATAAAATGTGAACCATGTTAGTATGACCGTTTTTGTACTTTTTGAATTTAATTTAACGTCCCTATTTCGTGAAATCATCTATTTGCACATTGCTCGTAACATAACTTGATGCGTGAACACATTTTAGTGGTTATTTTCTTTTAACTTTAAGAACCTTATCTATGCAATAGGATGTAATTTCCGATTGATTAAATAATTCAAGCGTTATAGGTGATCCTGATATTGAACGAGTATAATTTTGTGAAATAATATATTGTACTTCAATCCATCGATACAACAGTTAAGCATTTGTAGTAGAATAGTTCATCTGAAGTTTATCGTCAATATTTGTACTTCGACTCAATAGTTTAGATTAATTTTATATACCTATATAGAGCTACTAGTGCTTTATCAGCTTATCATGTACAAAGTACTGTTCAATCGTGGATAATTTATTCAACAAGCGCAGAAGAGGTAGTGGGGTAGCATGACTTGAAAAAAACTAAAAATATAATGTTTTCTGTTTTGTTTTCACAGTGAGTTTAAATAATTTGTCATCTTGAAACGTGTGCCACCAGGCGTCTCCATTCAAAACTATTACTTTCTATAACTTTTTTTTTAAAGTTGTACGACTACATTTACTCGCGGGTTAGCTATGATCCTATACTGCAAAGCACGTAAACCCATTTAACCAATTACCAGGGCAATGATTCTCTGGAGGGAAATAGGAAAAGTCTAATTGAAGTTTTAATTAGGCGGTAATAAGATAAGCTGGTGCACATATCTCACCACACGCGCACGTACTTTTCACGTCTTGCACGACTGCAAATGTGTGGTATTTGAGGGAAACAATTGAAATTAACAATTGCTCCTCCCAAATTTGACACCCGGTTAGACGAAGAAGACGAGAGTACGATCTGACAAATGAATTTAATGTTTTGTAAATATATCAAACGTTTCCAAATCGTAGCCTTCGTTCCTATCCCGACCTCACCTACTTTCCATTTACATGTTAGACACGTTACTCCCATCACGGTGCACGAAAGACGTACTCGAGGGAGGAAACCACAATGTGGCACTTGTGACAAGTGTCAAACCAGACAAGCCAGCCAGACAAACGCGCGAACGCGAACACGCACAACATGCGAATGGACCGGAACATTCCAGCATTAGCGCCACCGTCCGCCCTGTCAAGGGCACCAAGCGTCGATTCACATTCGATTGAAATTAATGAGAACTCATTAAAATATGCAAATTATGTGTCAATCTCTTGCAGAACGGCGCATTACGCGCCCTCCCATGACAGGCTGATGTCGCGACAGTCTGATTGTGAACCCTTGTTCCTCTACCACACATTCCTATGGAATGTTAGCATGTCAGTCTAGGGATATGTGTTTGTGTGTGTGTGTGTGTTAACCATCTTTGATAGTTGCTTTTCACGCTCTGCAGACACTGGGAGCAAGTGCGTTGCACTAACGTTAAACGGTGAGATACGTTCTAACGTGAGGTCACCGCGAAAGGTCACGGGCTGGAATGGTATGGAAGAGTTGCTTGTTTGCACATTGTTTGCCAGTTGTTCTACGATATGCCGACACTCGAAGTCTCCTTCCTTACCTGGAAAACCGGCACAAGTGGTCTGTCTACGCGACTCTGTTTACCAACCGCAAACGTCAAACGCTTTATGTCTTTGAGCTTTGAGAAAGGATTGCATCTACAACAGGTTGCATTGCATTAACAACACACTCGGCGTCACTCTCGGTTTACTCAAGGCATATTTGAAGCACGGTGGGACATAGCACGCGGCGCAGCGAATGCAATCAATCGAGTAGCCTCTTTTAAGGAACTTGACGTTCGTTGTCATCAATGTCGGGTGTTTCCAGCTATCATCGTAAAGCGCCATTGACTTTGAAGTAAATGTGCGCCATCAAGAGATCAGAAATTATCGTCAGAAGTCACCATTAAGTGTGCTATTGTTTAAGATGACGGGGAGAGGGGTTTGGATCGCACCTAGTACGGTGTATGTTCTACTCGTTTGAAGCACGATCGATTGTTTCAATTCTATGCAACGACCGATTGCGTGTCTGGTGGTATAGTCGTCAACTCGTACGACTTAACAACATGCCCGTCAGGCGTTTAACACCCGAATAGACCGTATTACCGTACCGTATTAATATTTAATAGTTACCAGGGAATCGAAGTTCAACCAATGAGTTTAGACTGTATGTTTCAAATATAAAAGGGCGTCCGATTAAACTGAGGCAATCTAAAAGAGAATGTGCTACGTTAATCAATTATTTTTACCGTCCTTATAAAAATAATCTTCTGTTTCAAATTTGAATTCAGACGTACCATACGATAAGTATGCAAATAGATATATAAATTAACAAAAACCGGTAGTTTCAACTTTGAACATGTATTTTTGTTGTACATAGTACCCCACGTTACTAAGCAAATAAGGGTTTAGCTGAACTTTGCTAGAGTCATCCTTTAACACAATTCTAGCTCCAGCTCGACTGAACAGATTGTGTAAATTTAAATTGGCATGTCTTTAATTAACGCAGCTCAGAGGAGGGTGTGAGAGTGTTTACATACATGCTAAAGAACTAAAGCCGATTTTGAAAAGCAAGGCAACACAAATTCCTCTACTGATATCAGCAAAAAAATAGCAACTAATAACACGATTCTCGGAGACTGTAAGCTGTCTAAAGGCGAATAAAAATCGCTGAATATTATTAATAATTCATACGTCTTTCTTTCAACACCCTGCTCTCTGTATATGACTTTCCCGTTGCCTATCTCCAGCGTTCATCAGGCACAAACGACTGTGGGAAACGAACATGCTGCAATATGCTGAGGCAAAAGGTCTTCCAAAATATCTGCATCCAGCTCAATGGTGCCGGCCCAGTTTACTTGTCAGTTTTGGTAAAAACATGTTAATTACTTTCCATCCATTATGGAGCACTGGCACGCAAACTACAGGGAATGGAATTTTTGGAAATCCCTGATGCAAAACGACAGGGGTGGGCGGTAAGTTTGATGGCTCTGAAACCAGCTAGGTTCAGATTAGCTGCCGAGCACCTTGGGAGTTGACCAAGCACTAACACCGTCAACTAACTGAAGGTTTGTTTAAATCGCCCGCAGCCAGGATTTACTTGCAGTGTTGTTTTTGGGTTTGCTGTGCTCCGATAGCTGAGGCAGAAATGAGTTTGCTCAAATCTAATGCTGACCTCGGCAGGGTTCATGCTCGAGCTTGAGTACGGTATACATCTGCCGTATTGTTTCGATGTAAAGAAATTACGGCAAATTATGTACTTTCATCAACCGACCGAGTTTAAAAGACGTGCAAAGCTAGGAAAAGTAAGGGTACGACTATTTACAACACAATGAAGTGCAATTGTTTAGTAAAGCAGATAAAAGTTTGATGTAAACAATATGGTATGGTTGGAAGATAATTTGAATTAAATATTGTGTTATGGACCAGTTCTAGTAATTAGGGAAGGTCTAAGAAGAGTACATTGATTGATTGATATAATAAACTATTGCCTTTTGAAGCATCTTAACCTAGCAAACCTTTTTAGTTTGAGTCTCGATTGAACCAGCAAAAATAAAGTCATTATTGCAGTACAAAGCTTGTTGATATTTCGGAATCTGATGGATAAAATTCATGCGACAAGCACATTCTGCTCGGTTCACTTTGAATCATCATAAAACTAACAGCAACCGTGTTCGTATTGGTAACTTTCAAACTCAGCGCAAGGAACGTGAGGCATCTTTTGCTGGAAAGGCAAAAGGTACAATTGGCAGGAGCCATAGGTGTACGGATATTTTCTACCCAACATAATCACTAAGCTGATCCATTCACCGGAAGCGGAAGAAACAAAAGGGTGGACCAGTGTGAACGAACAAGCGAACGGATGAGAGTGGGACAACGTAAGATAGACCCATTCCCAAGACATGGCAAATCCAAAATGGGTACTCGGACGGTATAGGTGATCGCGGTAGGGTTTGCATTAACTTCATTAGAACGAAGTGAGCGAGCTTGGCAGCGTGGTTTGAAGGCGAAGGCAAAGGGGTACAGTTCCGGTGAACGTTGTTTACATATTTATTCAAGGAAAAGATAGCATAAATCATGGTCCTAGCAGTACGATACGGCACTTCTGATAAAGGTCTCGAGTGAGCACACAGGATAATCGCTTGGGCGGCCAGTCCAGCGGTCCACTTCATTTGAGGTTAGGGTAGGAGTCCGGTTTGCTTACCGGTTATACCTATATATTGTAGAACAGAGATAGAAAAAGAGAGAAAATAAGAGAGAGAGAGAGAGAGAGAGAGAGAGAGAGAAATGCAAAAAGTGTAAGAGAGAAGGAGCGATAGAAAGAAAGAGAGAGAAAGAGGGGGCTCGAGGGGACGATGAATAAACTACTCCGTCTACTGGTTGAGTGGAGGATCGGGGTAGAATGATTGCATGATGCGCAATGAATGTCCTATTTATGGGGATTAACTCCTCAGTGGTAAGGTGCCACACTATACTCCGGCATTTGTACGCTTGTTTGCCCACGCATATACTCACACACACACAAACATACGCGTTGCGTGATGCCCTTTTGCCCTACTGAAGCCTACCCCAGCTGGGGCTCGGCGTAGTTTTCGGAGAAGGTTGTAAATTAGGGGAGAAAAGCTCATAAATTAACATTTTTCCACCCGGCACCAGCACACATCCCACGCCACGCTGTAAGCCCCATATGGTACCACTGTCGATGGGTCAAGTGGCCGGAAACACCGTTTTCAACCCCATCGGAACCAAATCGAAGCAAGTCAATCTAAGGTTAGTTAGGTTTGGGCTTGGCTTTTGAACAAACTTTCACCGCGCTGAGAAAGACAAAGAATGCTCCATTTCAACGGTTCATACTACCTTACGGGGTTCTGTTTGCCGGTGACCTTCTACCTTCTAGCAAGAGCTCCGATGAAGATTGACAAACTGGAAGGATTCACGAAACGAGGGCTCGTTGGAATGGTACCATAGGTACGGGTTGGAGTAGGCACAAGGGGTGGTCAGAGTGGAGCGTACTAAAGAGCGTGGATTTGTGCCAACACAAGCACACGTGAATCCCTTCGGAGGGATTTCGGTTTCGGAACCAATCCGTTTCAGGTGGATTCACAAGCATTTCATTTCGCAAAACTAACAAAGACCGCCCAACACACTTTCGCCGCCGCAAGAGCATTGCGTTGTGTTGTTTTATGAAATAGTGGAAGAGAGCGAGAGAGAGAGAGAGAGAGAGAGAAAGAGAGAGGGAGAGAGAGAGAGAGAGAGAGAGAGAGAGAGAGAGAG
>AXCO02007127.1:0-15214 GCA_000473525.2 Anopheles melas | reverse complement strand
TCGAGACAGTGGCTGGCGGTGACCTCCATACTTCTGATTGCCGGAGCAGCCGGAGTAGCCGTCCCACTCGCGCTCAAGGTTTCGTCCGGTGCGCCCCTCGAGGAGCGGATGCAGGCCGCTACCCAGCTGCTCGATACAGTGCCTTTAATCGATGGTCACAACGATCTACCGTGGAACATACGGAAATTCCTTCACAATCAGCTAAACGATTTTCGGTAAGTATAAACTTTCTCTGCCTCGTGTCACAGAGTGTGCCCAATTAGTAACTTTTTCAATTTAGTTCAACTCCGTGCAAATGACTATCCTTCGTGTGCATACGTGCCCTTGTTGAACTGCGGTTGAAAGATGTTGTCCTAGAATCGAAGATTTCTGTCAGTAATCTAGATTTGCAAACAACTAAAGCTGAGGTCACTTTTGTCCAGCTCATTTGTATCGGTTTGTTATATGGCCCAGATTTCCATTCGTTCACTCTCAATCGATTTTCTTGCAAAGTTTTATAACTATCTCCGTAGTCCTTCCGCATTCGTATCTCTTCCGTGTCTTCTATTACACGTAAAGGGAAGCAAAGATTCAAATTGCAATCTTCATAAAAACTTTATCATAAGTTACCGTAGCATAATCCTATTCCCTCTAACAAGTTTGCTATTTTTTTATGGCGTACTCATTTTGTTTTCTCCATTACTATTGACTTCATTACCTAGCGTACCGAATTTATAGAAGCAATAACTTATCACACCCCAGCCATCGCCGACCGTAAAAGGGAGAGAAAATGTTAAACCCATTAACACGACCATGTACGCGAAGGGCACACTGTTGATTGAAAAATAATGTAAATTAATCTCTCTCACCCGCACTAAGAAGCTTATCAGAAGCACGGCTGCTAGGGCCAACGCCCAGAGCCCGACGAAAGGTGCAAGAATGGCGAAGAAAGATAAAAATCAAAGTGAAAAAAGGGCACGCTGTTGTAAACGAAATTGGAAAAATACGCTCCTGTGCGTTGCCCTTCCTTTTTTTTGCAATGGGTTGAAGCAATGCAAATTACCTTATTCCGCAACAGCGCCAAACCGCTCGACCGATCACCCGGAAGTGCCCGGCACACCGCTGCTCCGGTTGATGAGAAGCAGTTTTATTGAACTTCTTCGACCGCCTTTTTTACCGCTTTCTTGCTGATGGCTTGGGTGGAACCAGAGAGTGGAAGGTGCGCGCACAGCTTTCGAATCACTTTCCACTTCAACGCTTCATAGCCCCATGGCACGCAGGGCAGTACCTCACTGGGGGATGGGGGATGGGGGGAGGGAGGGTGGTTCCATCGGTTTCAATGTTTCAAAGCGAGGCTATATTAATTTACTCTCCATCGATTCGTTAAAAGAATTCCCCATCCTCCCAATCATTGTGAAATACCCGTACCGTGGAACGTGCCGAAGGCTGTGCGTACCAGGATTGCATTCAATTAATTGGATAACGTTAACCTTTTTGCCTGGGAAATGAGATAGCAGATCCGGTGGCCAAGGGGACCTTCGCTGGAATTCATAGAAGAACAAACAAAATAGCTGTCCCCTTTTTCGGACCTTCGTGCTTGAGCGATAAAATATACAACTTATGTACCGATTACCGAGTAGCAGGTAGCGCGTTAGAGGTAAAGCTTTTGTTAAAGTAATACAATAATGAGAAATCTGATCTTCATTGCCACTATGACGGAATCTACAGTTTATCTCCATTAGTTTTGCTACCATGCTTGTGCTTGTGCTACATTAGACATTGGACATCAATCAATCCCGATAACTTTCATTTACGGCTAAATGTGCTAATCAAGTACCTGTTTCTAATCCACCTAATGCACCGACTACAAGACAAACAATAAGATGGCTGAACGAAACGGGGTTATCGTATCAGGACGCAATAGCGTCGTCGTAGTCGCATGATAACGAATTAATTGATGTTAAGTGCTGGACGACAATGGTCGAGAGCGATAAAAGGATTTAATGGACGTTTCCATTGCGACTGCTGATCGCTGATGTAAAGCTAATCGAATGGTAAGTGCCGTTCATTTAGCTTAGGATGGTGACTGTATTTGCTTCATTAATAAGCCACTTCGTTAAAAGCGATGCAATATAAAAGTTTGACCTTCGTTTAAGCTTATCGATGTGTCAGGTTCTTTGGGCACATTCATTTAACAAGATGTAAAGCATCAAAACACGGCAAGTAATGGCACTAAAGTCATTTACAATATTGCATACCTTAATCATCTAAACCTATTACTGAAATAAATTCCATTTTCATCAGTATTTACATCGTCCCGAAAGCGTATAACGTTGCCATTAATTTACTTGTGCCTTTCTCGTTATCTCTCTCTCTCCATCCGCGTGACTCATTCAACTATGTTCATTAATAGGTGTTGAAGGTAGTGGCCCTCTGAGTACACAGTATATAATGTGTTCTCTTCCACCCGGTCCAAAACCTTGTGGTCCGATTCGATCAATGGGGATGCACCAAAGTATGACGTGCGGTCGACGGTGGACTTGCGGCTCACGGCAAGGTAATGGTCTATCATTTTCCAAAATTTGTCCCCCACGACGCAAAGGGCCCTGCAAAATAGAATTTCATTATCACGCCAACTCTTTGAACCGCTGCAAAATATAATGCTCCCCAATGACTCGGACCTACACGCGACCGAGCTTCTTTCTAATCTGCTGCACACCTTCAATCCTTATGCCATAATTACAGTCCAAGCGCTCCACGGGGACCATAAAAGATAATTAAGAGATTACTCACGGTTGGTCGGAATGGATGGACGGCCACGTCCTTCTGGCGACTGCTGCATGTGATGTGCTCGCTCGTGTGGCCATCGAAGAGTTAAACACCCGCATTTTCCAAAATTGCGAAAGGATGGCCAGTCGCATTGAACGCAGTATCAGCAGCAGCAGCATAAGCAGGGAGTCATTGTGGTTCCATCGGTTGGGCCAAACGTTGGAATTGGAACCTAAATTCACTTATGCACTTTCCACTGGAACTGGCAATGGAGAGTCCTTTTGTGGTGTAATCGTCAAAGCTTGGTCATATGAGCCTACCTAACTGCCTTTCTTTCTGGTCTATGCACTTGGATGATATAGATGCTCCTAAGTACTATGCACCATGATTCTAATGCATAGAGAATAGATTACATTTTTCATTCCAATTGCACAAAATCTGTGATTACTGAAGAGACTTGAAAGAAAAGTGCATTAAGCTTTAAAAACTTTAAGGAGAGATCTTTCAAATCCTTTCAATTGACCGATCTTACAAATGAAACAAAGTGCATATCATTATGTCGTATGTACTAATTGCACTTCAATCGTCGCCAACTTCAAACACAAACTAGTTCTAAATGCACGAACACAAATGATATGTCTCGTGCCTTCCCCAAATTTGATACTTGTTAGCTAAAAGGCAATCAAAACTATCTGATTTGCATCAGCAATCAATTTGTTGCGTCCTCCGTGGCGTCCCTAAGTGCTGCGAAGCTCCACGAAGCATACTTCATTGCATCCCATACTACCCCGCCGATTTAATCACACTTCCGACGACCTTTCCGTTTTGCCGCAGCGTGCCACAAACACCAGGACACTTTTGAATAATACCGCAAACTTAACTGGTTAATAGATGGCATCGTTTTGCAGAACCAGCGGTAGTCTCCCTTCTCCGCCAGTGCGGGTGTTCTTCCGTTCCCTGCTCTCTGTGTAGCGCGTCTGCGTAACTCAGAAAAGGTCGGAGTAGTAATGAAAATGTATTCAACATCCTCCATTGCTACATACCGTTCCGGTAGGACCGATGTTCTGTACACGCATCCCACCCCTCGACCATTCAATCCCACGGGAATGGCTGCAATAATAGAAGACAAGGACACAATCAAGGCTAGATTGCTGGGGAGAGAGTTGCTGCAAAAGCGACGACAAATTGGGGATCTTGTTTCTGTTGAATTCTGTACCCTGATTCCTCTTCCCCTGTTTTTTTGTCGGTTTAATGAGGGGTTTGAAATAGGCCAAAGGGACAAATTAAATATTATTGTTTAATTTCTTTTCAGCCAAACATGTGCCATCTTTTGATCGAAAGGATTTCGCAAAGACCTCATTGCTCTATTGCTCACAAAGCTTACACTGTAGCTGTGATTTACGCGATAAAGCAGACACGATACGTTAAAGCACATCCGTCCAGAACTTTCCAGACAAATGCCTCAATAAGCTACACATTTATCGGCCCGTATTATTCCAATCCAACTTCATCCATCTTGTTTGCCCGACCTTTGATGACTTCTTACATCAGCTTTCGGGCAACGAGAAGCATACGCTCGGGATGTCATTCGTTCTGCCCTACACGCCACGAGCCACGAAGGTTAAACCAGGCTAACCATCTGCAGTCCTCGCTGCTTTTGCCGTACACCGAAAGCCGTATCACAAAAATACCACAAAAACTAACTATTCGCACGACCACAGATGCCCGTACGGCATCCGGATTTGACAATAAAAATTTCGAGAAAGCGAGTTCTGACACAGAGAGAGAGAGAGAGTGTGTCGCAAGGGTGGTAGTGGCGCAGTGAGACGTCAACGAAAGCGGCAGAAATTGCTATATTGGTATCTGCAACGTGGAAAGGAAAGGCTCACACAAATTGCTGCGGATGGACTGGACGTAACTTTTGCCTTTGCTTTTGAGACACATTTTGGCCACATTTGGACATACTGCATAAATGTCTGCTTATATTAGGTCTCTCTCCATGTCTTATTAGGGTTACTATTTTATTTCAAAATTTCAGTTTTAATTGCCTAATTTTCTCATATAGTTAAGCTCTCCATTAAAGTTCCATATTTAAAGATGGGACTCACAGCACGGTATTTCAAAGTATTCCCGACCCCGAAGCATATGTTTCCCGCTAATTTGATTGTTTTTAATTTTACAAAACACACGCTTACACATTAATTTCACATTTCTCGACACACTTGCGTACCGTGTGCCTATCGTGCCCCCATAGCGACACGTGTTCTTTGAATTAAATAAACAGGAAATTTTTCGAAAACAGTGCGTATGCAAATTGCATACAAATGCGCAGAACACAATTTGTATTGATTGTTAGCTAGAGCAACGGTTTTCCGGTAGGCGCTCGACATACTTTTATTCCGCAGCGATACAGCGGTACACTGTGCATGTGTAATTAACATGTGTTTCCCTCTATCCGCGTCTTCCAGCTCCGGGAACAAATGTTTAATCATTTTTGCACAACTCCAACACACGCTTGAAAGGAACGCGAATCAGAAGCCAGAGAACGGGATCAAATACTAACCCTGGAACCGGTTCCGTGAATGTTAGGTAACCTACTTAACCTCTCAACTCATATCTCGTGGAATTGTGAGCTGTGTGCAATGGAACAGCCTTTTTTTTCATTAAAATTATGTCACTTCCACGCAGTTATTTCGCGGTATGTCGCAATTTGTATTACCTTTTCGTTTCCACTTTTCCTGAAAAGCTTAAAACACAAATCAGCGTGCAAAACCTCACCGTACAAATGGACACGGACACGTGTAGAGAGTCCTTGAGCTGACAAAGAAGATGCAAAATAAAGCTGCTGAGCACGTCTACATTACCACTGTCCACTGTCTAGTGTCTAGGACTTCCAGGCGTACAAGGTACAGAGCAGGCGTTTCCCTGTCAGCTCGGTGGTCATGGTGAGAAAGTACCATAATGTTTCATGGCTTACTGGGAGAACAAAAACAAAACCTTACTCTGCACACCAAAAACTCATCGTCGGTGTGTCGTCGGTCCCACTCCGCTTCCGGAATGCAGTCCAGTTTGCCATAAATTCCCATTTGTATTCCAATTTAAAGTTGATAACGTTCGCTATCCTTTCCTTTGTCTGTTTTCCCCTCCCCACACAGGCACACGTTCGCTGCAACCACAGAGCGATTGTTCGCGAAAAATGAAACCAGTTTCAGTGACAGTTTTTGGTCTGGATGATCTGTACTGTCAAAAAATGGGTGACGAAAATCGTGTCCCCGGCGATATGATCCTTTTCCGAAGAGCGGTAAGTAAGCCGATGTTGGGCAGCATTTAATTCCCTCTTTTTTGTCTTTCTTCCCATTCCATCAGCTCTACTTCATCGTGCGATTCTATCGGACGTCATCGCGGATGTGTCCCTATCGATTGATTGAAGCTTGACTTCGAATATGTGATCCATCATGGTGTTCGTTTTGGTCGCATTCTCCGCAGGTTGAAAGTTCCATCATCATCCATTGGGAAAAAGAAGCGCCAATACGTGAAAACCCTGAACTACACCATAAATGAACCACATAAAAGGGAAGCTCACCTTTCGCGCGATGCTATCGTGCTGTCGGATCCATTCCCATAGAATAGTGAACATTCCAGAGAGTTTCATCCTAAAAAAGTCGCTCATAGGTTTAGCCGACAGTTTCATCAATTGTGCTCCCATCGGAAGTCGGAAATCGGATCCGGCGGCATAATCCACAGATCAGGCAGACAACTCTGGTTTTGTTAAAACCCGAAATCGGATTGTAATTTAGCTCCTGTTTGAAAACTAGAACAATGCAGTGCATTAGTGAATTGTTTCCTGTAAAGTGTAAAGCTGTAAAGCTTTGTGAAGTATTAGTTTTGTGTTGAAGAGGAAAGGTAAGTAAACTAAAACCATGTAACTCAGTTGAAAGAGTGAAATAAATGGATTAACTTTAACATTTGAGCATAACAATATTCGTTACCTGTTTATAAAAATCACATTAAATAGCAACAAGAATTGCAGGTAGGTAAGCTTAAGCATTAAAGCTTTCAAATTTCCACGAAAGAAACAAAATCACCAGAGTGAAATACGGCAATAATCCGTTTTTAAGCTTGCCTTTATCTTTAAACCTTCTCACCACATGGTTCCAGGAAAATGTCACAAAAAAAAAACAAAATATACAGAGCAAATCCGTCCTTGTACTTTCCCCGTTTTCCGTTTCGCCACTAAGCTAACGAAGCTTTCGTCTGTCTAAATACAATTAAATTAAGCACAACACCTGTTGGCGGTTTATCTTCCACCCGTTATGCTTATTATGCGTAACCATCTATCACTGAGAAGGTCGTCCACCACAGGGGAATGTGCTTTTTTTCGACCATATTTCGCTTCTGCTGCCATCCGCAGCTTTTTTCACGAGGTTGCTCTCCGTGGGCATGTAGCAAGAATCGTGCCCGTGTACTGGAGAGATGATGGTTCAAGGATATTTTTCTGCAACCGACAGCTGCCCCTAGAGAGAGCGAGAGCGTGCCAGAGGAAACACAAAATTGTCAAAAATGGTTCCACTGGCCAATTACAGCATGCTTGGAAAAGCTCTTTTCCCTTTAGCGGAATTCCCCAAACCGCACAAAGCAAGACGAACCCGGGGGACGAACGTTGTACGCCTCTTTCTCCCTTTACTGTCGATAGTCACGGGTACGCCTGGATAGCATCTTTGACACAGAAACAAACCCAAACCTAAGCAATATGTTTCACCCATCAGGCACAACGCACCCGAAAGCAGAAGGCACGAAAAATGAAGCGAAAAACTTTCGCCCCCAAAACTGGTAAAACCAATTCGCACAAAGCTATCACAAACAGGCGCCCTCAGAATGCGATGGTTTAATTATGGTGTTATTTTTAATTAAAACCTCGTGCCCAGGCCCAAAGGGTTGGCCCTCACTGTAAATGGCAGCTGGGAAAAATGTTCGTAGCCTACTACTACTACTACTACTTCACAAAAAGCCTACCCCGTTCATGAAAGCTTTCCCGGAGAATGCCGACGGGTCACTTTGAGAGACGATAAATTCCCTCTTCTGCAACGGATCGGCCAGGGCGCGGCACTAGGTGATAATTTGTTTTGCTAACTAAATTAAAAGTGGAATGTAGATTTATTCGAGACGCTATTAAATTATGAGCACCGACGGTGGAGCTTTTGTTCTAGCTACTGTGCTTGGACAGACAGGCTCTGCTCTCTCCCTCGGGTCCCATTAATTGGACAAAGAATTATACTTTCTTTTGAGGCAATTTGTTGGGCTTGGGGAAGCGTTCATTGGATTGATTAAGAAGGGACTGAATTATTTGTTCCTTAGTTCGCTCAAAAATTGTCCATGAAATATTCACGGTTAACTTTTATAGCCGCAAAACCCTTCCTTCACACAATGTATTCCCCTTGAAATTGAACATTCTTTTCAATGTCCTCTTTTTACGATCTCCATTTTCCGCATTAATGCTGCACTAAAGTTTGTTCTCTGTTTTGCCACCGATACGGTTACGGGGGGGTGTGTGTGTGTGTGCAACAGCTCATCGGATTTGCACTCCTTTGTCCCATCAGCACGAGACAATGAAGTGCAACAAACTTTCCTGCAGGTGTAGCTTCTGCCCCTGGGTTCTGTACCCATCGCTCGGAAAACATTCTAACATTTTAGCATCAACTTCATATGACTTTTTCGAAACAAAGTTGCTGCATTTTGCTCGGTTTTTGGAAAAGTTTTCGTTCCAATTTAACTCTTCGCCTGTGCTTTTTTGTGTATTTGCATTTGCACTACATTTATGGACGCGAGATGCTCAAAATGGTGCTTTCTACACTGTAATCCAAACCTGCAAAACCTCCAATGCCGATCGATCGACTTACACTTACAGCTCAACGGTTGATCTCTAACCTACAGTGATTTTTACATTTACCAGCTCGTCTCTACCTCGACTTACCTCACAAAAAGCGGTCCCCCCAAAACCCGAAGCAAACATCCCGTAAAAACCATTCAACGGGTTCTATCGTCACACTAAATCGACCGACCGTTCTCCTGCAGTAGGTTCAATTCACTGATCCCAGCTCCGTGTTTGCCAGTTCGTAATCCTTTTGCGTTGAACTGATTTGACCTCATTCTTTTTTTTTTTTTCTTGGTGCACTGAACCGATTCGAACAACAACAATGTTGATGATGTGGAAAGCTCGTACAAATACTCGTTGTTGGTAGAGCGTAAATGGTGCGCGTAGATGGAGATCGAAATCCATTTTGAGTTCTTTATTACAAATTCTTCTCGGAATGCTCGGACCAACCCAGAGAGCGACGGCAAAGAGGTAAACAAACACAAGAAGTTGAAGAAAAAAAACACACACCCAGCAGCATGAAGCTTGAGGATTATCAGGACAGAAGGTGGATATTTTCAGCTGTCCCCGAATGGAATGTTGAATGGTGCAGAGGAAGTGTGAAGGTGGGGTGGGGGGGGGGTGGGGGTAAATAAATATTCAAATAACCTCAGCCACACCTTGCCATACCATTGGCAGGGTGTGCTTCTTTCTCCGAGACCGAGACCGAGGATTTGGTACCGAAGGTGCTTGTGTCAATAATCATTGGCAGGTTCAAGCTGCTGCTGGCTGTTGGTGTGGTTTAGGAAAATCAGTATACCAATTTGTCACCGGGCCGCATACCTCCGTGGCCTAATTTAATTTCAACTTTCGCATTCTAAAATGTAACCAATGCGATGCTTGAACGAACAAGTGTTGCATATTGTGGATTTTTAAAAGAAAATAGTCTGTGTTAGGGGATTTATGTTCAAATGAAAACTGATATAACCTAATTGATCGTCACAAGCTTGACCAAGTATAATGATTATTTAAAACATTCCCTTCTCTTCTCCAGCACTGCAGCAGGATGTTTACAGCGCGAATTAACATGTAAATCTAATAAAGCTCCCTATTGCCCATCACTGTCTTATGCTTGCAAATAATACACCCCCGCTCTATGTTCTGCTCGACTCCATGCTACAGCTACTGAGGAAAGCGTGGGTCCCCTTTTCTCCTCTTCAGCTTTGCCAACACTGCCACAACGCACCAAGTTTGAGAAAAAACGTGTAACACAATAATCCCAATCAGACACGGCCACAGTGTCAACTTTGTCAAATTGACTTCGAAGCTGACGAAGAAGTCACAGCAGTCGCCGTACAACGCCGCCATTGTAATACACCGTCTCGCATTGCGGTGTGACGCTGCCCGCTCCTTCCTCCTTAGTTTAAGGATAATGTCCCGTTCGCGGAAAGCAAACCATTACGCCGAAAAGTTCACCGTCCAGCCGGAGAGGAGTGTAAGAATTTGCTAGACGCAGGGCGATTTCGAGTGCGAATCTTGCAACAAAGAGAAACGAAGCACGAAAAGGCAAGGTGCAAAAAACCCTCCCCAAACACTTAAATTGTGCTTTGACACGGATGACCTGCCCCTCCCCACAACGCGAAGGCTCACCCCAAAAGCGAAAACCTAACATCAAACCCCGATCGAAGCCGTGCTTTCTGCACGATTGCACCCCAAAGGGAAGCTTCAATCATCCCTGACCGACGGAGTAAAAAAGCACACACATACAAATAAGAAATAAAGTGTCTACAGTGTCTACAGAGCAACTTCAAAGGCAAGATTACAAGATCTGAGATCGTTGCTGGCAGTAGAAGCAGAGGTAGAGGAAACGTTCCTTTATAAACCATTCACGTTTATGATTAAACTAATTTTCCTACCGTTACCCGGTGCGCCGGTTCGAGTGCTCTGCATACAAGATTTACCCTTGTTTCTTCTACTTCTTTGTTTTTTTTCTACTGCCCTCCAAACACTTGAGACATCCCTGCTCAGACCTCTAAACCATCCACTGCGGGGAAACAACGAAGCTGTGTAAAGACATTTACTTGTACGCCCGTCGCCCTGTTGGTCTGGATGATCCAATTTGCTAGTTGTTACTGTTGCTGTTGTAGTGTTAGAGAGGAAAATTTTACAAAATGCCCCCCCCCTCTCTCCCAACATTATGGGAGAGGGGGGGGGGGGAGTGGAAACTTTTACCTTCCAGTCATCGTTTTTCATCGCTCAATCTCCCATCTTTGCCGAGTTTTGCCACCCGGGAATGGTTCCGGCTGGACCAAAGTTCTAGCCGCTTCTTCCAGCCGCTCTGAAGTTCTGTTCTGTTTTCTTTTTATCTTTTTTTTTTTCTTGCAAAAATTTGAACTTCGGTAATATCGTCGATTAAGAGTGGGCCCACTTGTGTCCATCTCATTTGCATGCTCCGCAGTATGTCGCCGCAACCCACCGGCAAAGGTCAGGAAGCGGTAAAGCTCAACATGCCGTGCCGTACCGGCCGAGCTTTTTCACCAAACGCCACCTTAACACTCGCTTGCGAAGGGAAAGCGGTTCAGGGAAAGTGTATTGATAGTTTGGTCCTCCCAAGAAAGTCTTGTACGAGGCAGATTATATGCGAGAGGCGAAAACGTTCCCTGTATACCTGCCCACTCGGCACCAGCCCCTGGCAGGGCAAACAATTTGCATAGATTTTCTCCGTTTTCCTGCCACTTTGCTGCTCCTGTTATGTAGAGTATAGTTTGGCGTAAAACACTAACCGCTATCGTGCTTTGGCCAAGCAGCAAAACTAAACGAAAGTAATTTGTTTCGCCAGAGTGTTGCCTTGGATTAGGTTCATTATGCAACGGGTAAAAAGAAAAACTTTAATAATCCTACGATCGTTTTTAGAACACAGAGAGTTTTACAGAGAATAAATTAAGAAAAAAAACAGGTCTATTTTTGTCCTACGTGAATGATGGCTTCATTAGAGGCACCTCCAAGTGCCGGCAAAAGAGTGCTGACTTGACAAACTAATCTTTCCCCCCGGCTGCGCGCTGAGACACCGAAATACTCCGCAAACATTAGGAAGTTGGGTGCAAATTCGGTAACTAAGTACACAGTACCGGAAAAGACTTTTGACGTAATCATACAGATAAATTCGAATTAATTAAAACTTTTCCCTATGCCCTATCTCCCGGCTACGTAGTGCGGAATAAGCATCCTCTGTGCATAATGAGAGACGTCCTTCAACCCCCTCGACCATCACCATTTCCACCGTGTTCCGAGTCATTCAGATGGAAAACTTGGAGATGGAAACATTCGCTTCAAATCTCCAACATTTCAACATACGCACACACACACACCCATATGTGGCGATGGTTAAACAAACTTCCAAATAAAACGCAATCGATCTTCCCACACCTTCCTCGTGCGCTGTACGAACCTTGAGGACGAGGTTCTGATCTCTCTCTCTCTCTCTCTCCCAGCTACTAATCTCGGTACAAAGCTTCCCATCCTCCCATACACAGTCTTCCATTAGCGCAACGTTTTCTGCCCACGTGGCCCCAGACCCAGACAGGGCAAAAGGGGAACGGAGGCGTGCAGGGACAGCGAAAACTTCCTAATAAGCATTTACAAATGTAGAAATAACTAGAAAAGGCAGGTGAAAATTATGTGGCGAATGGATTGAGTGCATAAATCACTGCCTGGCTGCAGAACGGAAGAGGGACGCTCAGCACGCGTCAGCAAGCAATACCTCCCCCCATCTCGAGGTCCCCCAAACTTGGCGCATGCTGGCGTGGCCAAAGTTTCCTGCTCCTGCACCGGGAAAGTATGGCAAAAGTGGGACAAATGGGAAGTTTTTGCTTCGCTTTTGCGAATGATAAATAGGAGTTTGAGGAGTTATTAGATGGAAGCATACACGTGCACACACGCACGCACGCACGCACGATGATGATGATAATGATGGTACCATGGTTTTGTAGTGCTTTGTGGAGTGAGGAACAGAATGCGCGACATTCGAGATGCTGCAATAGAAACCGAAAAGACGTGTTATTTGTCAATTTATCACCATTGTTGAAGGAAGAGATTGTTTTTTAACAATGCTTTGCAGTTTTGTTTTACTAGGAATAGCTGCTGATTGACCTCTTTCTCTAATCTAATTGCATCTAATTACAAACTACCATATCCTCTAATGCTCTTATGCCACTCTAAATAGCTTCCACATCTACTGTTACTTATTACTTCCTGGAAATTAATCTCAACAGTCAATTATGCTGACTCGGCGCAAATTTCATTCTCACATACCCATATCCACCAAAGGCGGACTATCCCATTATTCGCATCCTACCTTCGAACGCGCTTCGACTAATAAGCGCAACACACTGCGCATTTATGCATCCTCCGGTTGTGTAGCAACCAAACATCTCGTCCTGTAATTGCGATAATGTATCACAATACCCACTGCACATCATAGCAAGCCTCGATCTTACGGTAATAGAACATGGTACAACGGTACGGTACGGGGTATGTCTGTGTCTGTGTGTGTGTGTGTGTGTGACAAACATGTGTTGTGTTCGCGCGACAAAACGGACACATCGGTGTCGGTGGTAAATTGCCGTACACGTGCGACACACAATTTCCACAATTTCCCCCCTTGCAGTTAGATTAAGGATGCAAGGAGTTGCATTTCGCAGGAAGCAGAGCGAAATGAGACAAGTGGAATTTTTAGATATGCACGACATAAAGCAACACAATTGCATACAAGAAACTGCACTCTCATCATTTATTTCTGACGGGACGGTTGTTTGGATGGCAAAATGTGCTCAATTCCTGTGCCAAGCGTATTGATGCTAATTGAATCACATGACACATGAAAAGGTGTGTGTGTGTGTGTGTGTGTGTGCACTACAGGGTAGTAAAGAAAGTGGAGAGAATGAAGTTGGGCATTGTATGGCATTGTATCGCAGTCGGTTCGAACAACGAGCAAAACTGCAGAGGAAATGAAGCATGAAACAATATTATAATGAGATTCATTTCCCTCTGTAATCGTTCTCAATTCTCACCCGCAGCTTTTGAGCAAGCCGAGCGAGGCATGCAAAGTGGATTAAACATTTACATCACAAAGCTTGCGGAACTAATCCAAAACCGAACGACAGGGCGCAAAAAGAAGCCGAGCTACAATATCAAATCACACCATTAATCTCATTCATTACCGCCATAAATCTGATTTGCGAGCGCGAAGAACAGTAAGCTCCAGGCGTACTGAGGCTGAGCCACGCCGGGCTCAAGCTTACTGGCCGGCTCACTCGCTGACTGACTGACTGATGCCCTTCAGTTAGTAAATGTGAAATGCCGAACGACCATTCCCGCGTACAGCTTCAACCACGCTACATTATTTCACAGCCTAATGAATATCTAATGCCCAGCCGCGTGTCACCACAACGTCACGCAAGTTGTCAGGAGCTTTGCGAATGTGTCGGTACCACCTCCGTGGTACCCGACGGTGGCCCAGCGCAACGTGTCCACTGCCCAACATCACTTCCGGTAACTGGTTGGTCACCATCGCGAATTGAAAGCATTTCAAGTGCACACACACACACACACTTTGACTTCGATAATACCTCCCGTGTCCCTTTCCCCAGAAACCCCCATGGCATGCATTGCGGTCAGTAGGGTGGTTCGTGGTGCGCGCAGGATGCCGCGAGCCCCATGACGAATGGTGCATTATTTATTATTCATCAAAAACTGGCTGAATGATGCAGATGCAAACCCATTTTACGGGGTCACAGGGAATCGAGGGATAAATCCAAAAGGCGAACATGCCGCTGCATCGTCCGCACATTGTCCGTATCATTTCAGCGTGATCTCATGTCGATTTTACCAAGGTCCCAGCCTGCCTCACTCTCCCACACCCGACGACGACGGCTTCCCGGTTGGCCGACGAATCCTAATTATAAACTTTCTCTTGCACGCCTTCGGGCAATGGTTGCCCTTGCTCGTTCCCTTCATTACTGTGTGAAATATTCAAATTAGACGGCGATGGCGGCAGTAACATCAGGAACGGATTATCGATTATCGTACGGTTGTGGCAATCCGATTGCATTCGAAACGGTACCGATCAATATTTACTTTTCCATCAGTTTAATCGCACCAACCACGACGGTCAGCTTGGCGAGCGGAAGTCATAGCCGTTGCATTTTATACCACTGTATGGAAGGCGGAAATAGAGCCACTTCTATTATGCTACAGTCCCCATATCGAAGCTACGTAAACCTGACGTGTAGTTGAATAGTCTGGTGCCATTCTAACGACAAAATCTGCCAATTATAAAGGAGGCAAATGAACGTTTTTAGGGACCGTTTTTCCCACGTGGAGCCGCCTGGTGGTCCATTCAAGAACGCAGTTGTCCGTTCTTCGTCTCTGCGTATGCGTCGTTCCCGGTCTCTATTGGTGTACAGTGCACGCTTGATTGAGAGCGGATTATTGAATGACGTTTTGATGTGTGTTTTTTTCGAATGTGAATCATGAGTTGATTATTATATTTATCGTTTTATGGAGAATACAAATATTTTTTTTTAAAGAGGTATTTACAATTTGAAACAATTTTCC